>VURO01026920.1:46729-58882 GCA_015108175.1 Pelvicachromis taeniatus
GTACTTGGAAATCAAGAAGGCATTTTTTTTCACTATTTTAATTTTTTTTTTTTAATTTTAATAAAAAAAAAAAAATACTTGAAACATAATAAAAATGAAACTGGATCATTAAAGCAGGAAACTGAGCTAACATATCATTTATGGTAGCAGACATTTTGTGCTGCATACAGCATTTATTTTTACTCAGTGTGACTAACATTGGTGAAAATTTGATTTCAGTGCAATTTAAATGTGCGGAAGTAATTGGTGATTCACAATATAGATGGTAAAAGTGCCAAGTCAATAAAAGCTTGATGATAGTGCTTTTCTATTGTACTGTGGGTGCAGATGTTACCATAGGTACCGCACGGATTGGAGAGATTGGGCAGTAAGTGCAGGTGCAGCGAGTGAGACGAGTCATACATTGAGATCATTTACATTTGAGTCACGCAGGCAATAAGTCAAAACTTCAAACATATCAAAATACCTCAGAGACACTGATCCAGATTCAGTTTTTACTTTTATATTAACATGACATCAAAATGTTCCCATTCTGAAAAATTACTGTTTGAAAGTTAAAACAAATGCCGCCGTCACTTTATCCATCTACTTTCTGACACTTACAAGGTTGTGAGAGTGCTGGAGTCTATCCCAGCTGCTACAGGGTGAAAGTTAGGGTACACCCGGGAGAGGTCACCAGTCTCATTCGTGGTGCTAACACAGAGTGACAAACAACCATTCACACTCACATTCACACCTGCAGTGAATTTAGAATTTGCCAGTTAAACTAACATGCATGTCTTTGGACTGTGGGAGCAGTACCTGGAGAGAACCCAGTCAGGCAGAAGGAGAACATGAAAACACCACACAACAGGGCCCCTAGGTGGTGAGTTGACAGGGCTGACTTCTGCACCTCCCTGCCACCCTGTATTATTAGTAGGCTCTGTACTAACAGTCAGACTCTAAAATCCTGCCTGCATGTTTGTTAGTGTATTGTATATACAGTAGTAGATAAAAATCTAATTCAAGAGGAAATGAAATGTTGGCAACATATAAAGTTTTTAGACAAAGGAAAAAAGTAAGCTGTTCAAAAGTATTTCATAGAAAAAAAAGTTTCCTTTCTTTCTGCTTCTTTTAGTTTTCTTTTTGAAACTTTGTACTCTCATACCTCACCTCTCAATTAGCCTCAGTCTGTCATACATGTGACACGAAAGTTTAAGGCATTGAAAGAGTGTGTTAGAGGCTGCAGAACCGTTTTCCTTGTAAAATTCACTAGTCGTGTACTAAGTATATCCAGTACATGGATATTTTAATATGTCAGAAACCTTAATGTGTGACCAATACTGTGCAAGGGCCATTATATTTATAGGAAAGCAGCACTGGACATTATGCCAGCATAAATATCCCACAGTGAAATGTGGGATATTACTGGACTGTGATCAAGGCAGCTGAGCTCTAATGTGAATAACTCTTCATTCTGAGAGTTTAATTGGTTTCATGTTGCAAGGCATAATATACTTTACTTTGAAATTTGTTAATCATTACTTGGTTCATCTCGAATGAGGGTGGGTAACCATGGTAACATGTCTTCAACTGGCAGCTGACAGGAAGTGGAATAGAGTGTAATGAAGAAGCGCATCCAATTAAGCATATTGTACTTAATACAGAACAGTGCATAGAATGAAATTACATAGTTAGTTTAGTCTATAGTCTTTTCCTGTTTGCAGAACAGAAACAAGTAGGCTTTGTACCACGCGGGATACAGCATGCTGTATGCCAAAGTAGATGTCAAATTTAATTAAACAAACACTAAAGTTGTGGGTCATAAAACGAAAAAAACTAAAACAATGAGCTGAAAGAAACTAAAAGACTCTCTGAAGTGCTGAGTGAAGTCACTGCAAGTGATCTCCTTTTTTTCCATTTTTAATACAAAAACAGATTTAAGATGAAAATATTATGTTCTGCCAGTTTTACGTGGCATTTTTAAGTTTATACTTTGTCTGCAGGCAAGGAGAACTCCATTTTCCATTATTTTCAAAGAGCAAAATGAAAAAAATCCACTGGGTCTGCTCTCTGTTCAAACTTGATCTTCCAAAAATAATATTGCTTGGTTATACCAGTGATTTAGAACATTTGAATTGACCTGCAAAATATACCTTTATACCCAAGTGTGCTTTCACCTCTAATGCTGCTGTCAGTTTTAATCAAAGAAATGCATCCTCATCCCAAAGATATAGCCCCTCATTTTCTCTCACTTTCCCAAAATTCCCAAATGGCAGTCACCGAAGCGGCACCATACTGCACACAAATCCCCCAGCTTTGTGCTTGGTGGAACTAAAGCCAAGCAATAACAATTAGTGATTCCTGAATAATTAAGTTTTTTTTTTTAATGTTTTAACCCCTTACATTTAAGAGGCGCACCTTCAAGCACTTTTACTTCCTCTTGCGCTGATAATTGGATTGTCCCTTTAAGCAAAAGTGTGACTCCCTTTTAATTTTTTAAATTGAGGGCCACAAAAGGGCATAAAGTACCGCAGTGATTATCATTACCCCACTTCTTCATGCACACACACACACACACACACACACACACACACACACACACACACACACACACACACACACACACACACACACTCGGACAAACATCTGTGGCACTGACACTGTACCATGGTAACACGCTATTACACACTCCTCTAGCTTTTAATTTTCCGATGTAAGAGTCTAACAAGCATATTGATTTGCCCATGTAATTCAAGCTCTCATATTCATTTCAGTAATGATCATTTGGGTGTGTGATCAACCACGGAAAGAAGTGATTTTCATCCAGCAGTTTTACAGGGAGATCCATTTAATCTTTGTGTCAATAACCCAACCCCCTCCCCCCCCCCTCATCTCCCTTTTTGAGCATACTCTTTTGCCATGCGTTGCAATTCCTCCCCGTGTGTTCAGTGTTGTAATTTCTAATCTGGCCACCCTAAGGGAGGTGGCTTGATTCCAGTCATGCTTCCTTTCTGTTTGCTTTTATCCCACTTATGGAGAAAATGACATCCCAAAGACATCAAACCCTTATGTTACTGGCTAAAATGTAGGAAGTGACAATCCTGAGAGTTCTCTTAGCCAGTAAGGCTTACTTTGTTGTCCATCTCAATTAAACACCCACTCAACCTGCTCTTGCTGCTACTTTGCATAAAACAGATATGCACTGGTAGGTAAAAGGGCAAGGCCAGTCACCTTCACGCACTGTCCTCAGAGGGAAGAGTAACTAGAGAGCAAGGAGAGGGAGACAAGGGAGCAAGGGTTGCTGTTCCACGTGAGTGACTAAAAAGCAAAAGGAGATGTGATACAGGGAGGATTTGAAGTGCTGCTAATGAGCTAGGAGTTAAATCGGATAGCTTTTGCAGAAGAAACTGATTTAAATATTAGCAGCTAGGGATTCATGATTAAAGGGGGGTGGGGGAGGGGAAAAAACAGGGAAAAGTGTCCCTTTCAACAAGTCATTTAATCTTAACGTTCAGTCTTCAAAAATAATTTGCCATGAAGTAAGTAGAGAAAATCTACTGATGATGTGAGAAATGTCCCCAGTTTTAAGGATGATTGCTTTTTAAAATGGAACATAAGATCATTTACCTTAAGAGGAGTTGTTTGGCAGTGAAAGAGGATCTTTGTCAGATTCTGTTCATGTGCTTTCTATTACGTCTGAAGCGGCATTTGACAAAATGTTGCAAAGCTTTGAATGTGTCTCATGGGTACAGTGTTTGCTGAAGGCTGCACCTGTTTTGTATGATAATGAAATGGAAAACAATATTTCACTCAGGATTAGACAATTGTTTGCCGTGCGACACACTGAGAGGTGTCGAATTTCTTGGCAGCTGCTTTATACCGAGGTGTGTTTGGGTATGACTTCAGTGCTCACAAGTGCCTATGCGTGGCGTGAGTGAAGCATTCACGCAATTTATATTTACTGACTATAACTTTAGAAAATCGGAAATACTTAATCTCTTTGCTGCGGCTGCTTTTGTCTGTTAAACGGATGGTCTTATATTCTGCTCTTCTTCATTCCCCATTGCCTGTGGTTGTTGTTCACTAAGGTTTACTAGTGATTATTAGTTGTTTCATTGTGAAGAGACTGCTGCAGCTTTTGGCATGTTGTTATTACTCTGCACAGCAGTGTGCAATTTTTAATGGGATAATACAACTGTGAAGCTGGAGCTTTTTAGCCTTCGCATACACTGGACATAGGCAATTACGACAATGCTGGGAAAATTACTTGAGAATATATTCAGATGGTGAGTACTTATTGTACCCTAGTGACACACACACACACACACAGCACTCCAAAATACTATTCTCATAGCAGAAATGTCCATTTTACAAATCCTCCAACTGAGAACTAAAAGTAAGAGCACACAAAATGCGAATACTGCATCTTTTGAAGTTTCAGACAGCATACTAAAAGCAAGTAGTTATTTTCTGTGACTCAGATTACTAACAATCACACAAAGGTGTCTTCAAGCCTCTTCTGAACCACTATAATGACAGGCTACCTGGAAATATAAAAGAAGACTCTGATTTTAAAGTGACAAGCTTAAAGTGCAGTGGCATCTTGCTGATCAATAGTTCCAGCGCTCCAGAAATTCACCTCCAAATAGCCAAAAAAAAAGCAGTAAATTAAAATAACCAAAACATGTCATATGTTATTTATCTAATTTATGCACTCCTGTTGCACTTCATCTGGATGTGAAAGCCTTTGCTGTCAATTGCCCATGTGATAGTTTCTCTCCTCTCTTTTGACTGTGTTTATGTCTGATTCACGGTGTTTGTGTGTGTGCTGGGGGATGCTGAAGAGTAGGAGAGGAGAGACTGCGTTGGCGAGAACTTGTATGTCTACAAAAAAAAGAATGCAGTCACAACCTTTTCTAGAAAGTGAAATGTTGTGTAGTGTGTTCCCTGAAATGCTGTGTTTTTAGTTTTGTTGTGGTTTGTTGCTGTTTGCAGCTCAAGGCCATCGTATTAGCCTCCGTTAAGTGCTTTAAAAGCCTCCTAACACGTGTTAATCCCTCTAAAACTGAAGACAGACAGATGCTGACCACAAACATTTGAAAGTGTGATGGCAGGAAAGATAGTGCCGGCTACAGCCCTGGCGGCTCCCCTGCTGAGTTACACCTGAGCTCCCTAAGAAGCACAGGAGGACAGGCTTTGATCTACCTTCATTTCAAAGACATGGGAGGAAGAGCTATTATTAACAAACTGCCCAGAGTTCAACTGTGTTACCTGTAATCTGTCCAGAAGCTCTGGGATTCACAGATATTTCAAGTCTGAATGAAATTCAGGTAACTCCACAAGACATGCCCACCAGTAGCCAGCTAGCCAGTTTAGAAGACACAGGTACGTATAAGAGATACACAAGGCATACATACATTTCACCTGTTTTAGTGAATTTGCCAGGCCCGGGAGCCGCAGCCACCTTTATCTACTAAAACACTGTCAAACCCAGATGAGGATGTGGGCCCAGCTAGTGAAATTGGGCATTTAAAGTGACTACCGTATATCTTCTAATAGTAGCCTGTCTCTTATTGAGGCCCATTTCTAATAAACACCGGTTTAAATATATGTCCTGACAAATAGACGCCGGTCTCCAATAGTAGTCGGGCGACCTTCGACCCGGAAGTCCCTCTGTGCGGTCCTCCCGCCTCTCATCACTCAGCCAGCTGTTTCCAATCAACTGTCATCTATGACCAGCGGCATTTAAGCTGGATGCGCGGCGACCATCAAAGTGGGATTATTACACTGAACTGGAACTGTCGACTAGCGAACCTGCTAACTGTGATTTTCTGGTCTTTTACTTCTTACTAAGGAGAATTGGGTGGAGAGAAGTTTCAGGGAGCACCACTCGTGCACTGGGCTACCACAGACAAGTAGACACCTGGGAGCAAAGGAGGAGCACAATTGGGAACTGTATTATTTGTGAACTGTTGGAATATGTTTTGGAGCACTGTAAATAAACGCACTGTCTTTTCACCTCAGTCTAAAAACCACGCCTGGGTCCTCTTTCCCTCTCACTTCCGTGACAATTCCGTCTGAGAAGAGAATAAGAGCCGGTCTCCAACAACCACCGGTCTCATTCACTATGTGTTTATTCACCTCTCTGCATTTAATCATTACTTATTATTACTCTTAGGCTCTTTTCCACAGCATGTGTTTAGTCCTGTCTTCTTCCTTCACCCCAACCGGTTGCTGCAAATGGCAGCCCCTTCCCTGAGCCTAGCTCTGCTGGAGGTTTCGTCCTTTTAAAAGGGAGTTTTTCCTTCCCACTGTCGCCAAAGCACTTGCTCATAGGGGTCATATGATTGTTTGTTTGTTGAGTTTTCTCTGTTTTCTTTGTATTATTGTAGGGTCTTTACCTTACATTATAAAGTGCCTTGAGGCAACTGTTGTTGTGATTTGGCACTATATAAACAAAATTGAATTAAAAATTAAATTGAAGCTAAAATTGTGTTCCTGTTTTGTATTTTTGAGCTCCTTCTGTGCTGTGTCTCTGTGCCTGCCCTGGTCCTATGTTTCTGTGTTCCCTCCATGTTGCCATTTCTGATGTCGTAGTGTTAAGCTTATGTCTGTGCATACCTGTTGTATTTCCTGTTTTACTTTGATAGTCCCTGTCCTGGGTGTTGTGTGTCGGGTTTTGCGCCTCCTTGTCTTATTAGCTCTGATTCCTCCCACCTTCCTCCCGGATTGTTCCTGCATTTTGGGTCCTTCACTCATTACTCCACACGTCTGATACTGCAGCCATGACTCACACTGGTTCACAATAAAACTTTGCCCAGCCTACAACTTTGTGCTAATGTAACCCAGCTGAAGAAACGGGTTAAAATAGCATAAGATCATAGGTCATTTGTTTAGTTATAGAATTGTACTTTTGTTTTATTTTATTGTGAAGTGTAATGTGAAAAATGTGTTTAGTTCCACACTTCTTGCTAGTACGAGCTTTTATTTTGAAGGGTTACCGGAAGTTGCGCATTAACATGGCGTATTGTTGCAAGTAACCCGAATGGAGAGAAAAAAAGGACGCAACGAGAGTAATTACATATTGCACTTGTGAGTGGCAGATGTTACTTTTGATGATGCTGATCAAAGTAGTTGATGCATAAAATGCTATTTTCTACTGTATGTGTTACATCAATGATGATCGCTTTTGTCATGAAGGAACAAATGCAATTTGATAATGTTTTGTGCAGAATTTAATGCAATGTGTGTCCTGAAGAAATTTCAAGCTTTAACATCTGCATTTTATTATTTAATACTTGTGTTACGTGTATGTGTATTGTAACTATGTTGGTTAGGCAGACATTCTAATAACAGTTACAATTTATTCTGTTAACTGAAGAGTACCAAACATTTTCAGAAATAATTGCAAATTGCAGTTATTGTTTAATTGTTTAATTTAATGCTGTAATAGAGAACTTAAAGAGGAACTTTATTAGATGCAAATGAAGTGATAGATCAGAGACTAAACCTGTTTCTAAATACAGGTCAGGTCTTTTAGTGAGCTATGAGCTCCACGAGGAAAGACCAGTGATTCCAGTGATGGCGAGCCTCCCAGTGTGATCTTTAGGATCCAGATCTGCACAACCAGTCAACCGGCCAAAGACTTATCTGGTTTCTGGTAGGATTCCATTAATTGAGGACAATGTATTTTATGTTCATTTTATTTTGTGAAGGGCCCAAATTGTTATGTGTTATGAAGTTGTTACCTGTTGTAACTAAAGTCACAGTTACTGAATTTCATGTGTGTTCTGATTATTCACACTCGTGTCCAGCTCCTCCCCGAACCTAGAGTGAGGTGTACTTACCCAGAAGTGGGTTACACTAACATCTCCAGCTTCATTACAGCACTCTTTATTTACTGTTGCAAAAGATACAAACGTGTATCACAATATATGATCAATGATAATGCAAAATTATTTGTATTTCAGTTTTCTCAGATATCGAGACTATGAATGATAATTAAAAAAAAAGCTCTTAACTGCCGCACTATCTAATGCCTCTAAGTGCATATGTATCCAGTAAGATTAATGCTGAATTTAACTATAAAAAACCAACTGACAGAATCTGTGCACACTGACTACTTGCTTCCTTTGATGTACTGTTGATCTGTCCAGGCGGCAAGCCTTCTGTGGCCCAAAGTTTAGCTGGGTTAGGCTCAGGCCCTTCTGCTGCGTTAGTCAGAGAAGTGGTCAGAGCATAGATGGATGGACTATTTGCTAAACAGTGTAAACCAGCATGCAAACATTGACAAACACTGACTTCTTGAATTAAGGATCTTCTGACATCCACAGTGACTCAGTCTTTTACTCATCTAACACCAGCAGGGTCTGTGCACGCTGTTTGATGTCCAGACTGCAGGCAGAAATGGCTCAAAGCTCATTTTTTCTCTCCCTCTTTCATATGTGACTCAGATCTGTTTTTAGTGCAGTGGAGACAACACAGATCCCATGCAATCTGATTTTTTTTTTCTCAGTTCTGATTTGGGCCGATTCCATATGCGAACCAAGCACAGATCCTATGTCTTGTAATGTGATTTCAATTTAAACAGCCGTACTGAAAATCATGTGACTTTATGACTTGTCTGTCTAGTCCTGGGAGTCTCGTGGAGAGGGTCCAATCCTAAGCCAGATGCACTTCTCTCTGTAAACATCATCGCCATGCAAACTGCAACAACTGTCCTGTGCTTGGTAGCAATATGGCATGCAATCATGAAACTCAATATAAACACAACATACCGACTTGTTCAAAGATATTTCTTCTGTGAAATAAAATTTAACATGTAATGGGACGTAATTGCAGCTTCTGGCTTCCTCATAATGCTAACGCAATAGTCGGTAATCTGCCACCATAGCCATCTGCTATTTCCTTGTTTTCAAAGCTTTGCCAGTCTGTGTATAGACTCAATTGGTGTTCTCTATTTTTGCCATTGCAATAATTTCAGCAAAAGAAACTGCTGCTCAACATTTATTAGCACCGACTCCAGCAGAACAGCTCAGATCAGTCCCCTTTGTTTGAAGTACACAAAGTAACTCAAATCAGTGGCGTGGTAATCACACCGCCAATTAGAGTTTTGGAGAACAACCCAAACATGTAAAATGTATTAGAAGACTTTAAAAAAAGGCATAAAGGTACTGCAATTAATTCTTACTTGTTCTATATTTTTATACGTTTTTTCATGACAGCATCTCGGGGCAGTTTATTTTTTTTTTTTAAAAAGCTGCTCTAACCTGGTGTAAAAGTCATTTAATTTAAGCCATGAACTTAAATGAAATATTTCCGTTAAAGAAGAATTACAAAAAAAAGGATACACACTGCCTGTGAGTGTTCTTAGATTGCAAGAAAACCTGGATTTTTATCATTTAAATTGGCTTTATTAATTAAAAAAAAAAGAAAGGTGAATCCCTATCCACAATCATAGCTAAATGTTTCATTACTGCCAGACATAGTGCTTTGTGATGGAAGGCCTTAGAGTCAATGAGAAACCATTAGCGCACAAGTATTCTATTATTTGCTCAGAAAATAATCATGTCAAATCTAAAATTGATTATTATAGCGGGTGCAATATTATGGAATTATTCAAACTGATTAATTGCACCATTAATACAATTTAAGGGAGCAATTAATTTAACAATTTGTACTGTTGTATGCAAGAACTGGTGCACCACCACGTTTCTGCAGAAGCTTTGTCAAGCAAAAGTGACATTCACTTAAATAGCATATTCTGTTTTACTTAATGCAGGCATCTTTAAATTAATTAGGGAGATCAGAAGAAAGGCATCAAAGAGTGACATGAACATCAGGCTGTCTCATGTACACGCAGAGCCCGGCAAACAGATGGGGCACACTAATAAACTTCTGGTATGTCACGCTTTTCAAACAATGCTTATAAACAATGCAGAGGCCCTATTAAGACAAGCGATTACAATCTGAGGTAATAATTACGTGACAATTAAGCTGTGGAAGGAAGAGAGAAACTTTCATAAAAAGCCTGAAAGTTATATCAGACTATGAGTGATGACGTGTGGAGTTGTGTTAATTCAATAGCCTTGCTTTATCAAGAGGGAAAATACAACCATCAGGGGGGCTCAGCTGGTCAAGGCCCAGCCACCTTAATCAGTGTCAACCTTCTGTCTTAGGACATCAGCATGCCAGTGAATGCCAAAGGGTCTGTGGCTGTTTCCTGGCTCAACAACTAGCATCTGATAATAAGTCATAATAGAAAATACTGTGATATAAAATGTTATGCTGTTGTGCATCAAGGGTCAGAAAAACACTCTGTGGTGCAATGCTTTGGATTTTGATGGAGTACATACAGAAGAATTCACAGTTCTGGTTCTTTTAGTTGTATTTGTGATTTTTGTAATATTTGTTTTTTCTGGTCTTAGTTTTGTCATCTTTTTTTTTTTAGGTTTCTTTTTCCACGCCTCCCCTGTTATCCACGTTCCACACTCCATGTTTAGTCAGCCTTGTGTTCATGTTTGTGTGTTTCTTGTCTCTGCGTTTGTTCCTTTCCTGTCTTCCCAGTAAGCCAGGTCCCTATGTCTGTTTCACCATAGTCTCAGTGTCAAGCTCATAGCTGTGTCTCAATATGCATACTTGTGTGTACTTGCGTTCTCCTGGACTCATTATACAACATCATTATCTTATGTGTTCCTGAGTTATCAGTGAGTTCCTTAGTCTCCAACTTGTGTGAGTTTTGGGTTGTTGTTTTTTTGTTTGTTTTTTGTTGCACTTTCAAGCTACAGTATTAAAGCTGGCTTGCTTAGTTCATTCTATTGTCTCTGAGTTCTGCATTTGGGTCCTGCCTGATAGTTAGTGCTGGATCAGGTGACCCTGAAGACTCCCTTAGTTATGCTGCAATAGGGTTACTGGGCTACTGGGGGGTTGCCATGAAATGCTGAACATTTCTATGTGATTTTACATCACTTTACATTCAGTCACTAGTTGTTATTACTCTATTCTCTCTTCACAGTTTGTCATGTCCTGCCTTCCCTCCCCTTTCCCCCAACTGCTTGTGGCCAGATGGCTGCCCCTCCCTGAGCTTGCCGGTGGTGTCTTCCTGTTAAAAGGAAGTTTTTTCTTCCCACTGTCTCCAAGTGCTTGCTGAAATGGTATCATCCTGTGTCAGGTTTACATTTATTATCATGGCCATTTTTCATTTTTTGTACTTCTGTACACACTCTATTTTTTACCTCGGCAGCATTGACGTTTTTGAATTCCCCATTCACCAAAACAATCACATTTTTGAACCCCCGAACAGCAAGACAAAAGAATTACACAAATCAATTTAGGTTTTGATTTTGATATTACATCTTATGCTGCTTGACCTCTATTGTGAACACTGCCTTGTGAATCAATTTGAACAGTGCGAAAAAATATTGTCCCATCCTCACTCAAGGTCTCAGACGAAGCCGGGTGGGTGGGAGGCGGTGCTGTTGCAAGCTAAAAAGTCAATCTGATCAATCAGCCAACTGCTGTCAGCCCTTTCAGACGTGAACAGCCTCAATCTGTGGAAATGCTATGCTGGTGCAACACACGCACACACACACACACACACACACACACACACACACACACACACACACACACACACACACACACACACACACACACACACACACACACACACACACACACACACACACACACACACACATTCACAGCAGCACACATATATATAGAGATATCTATAAATGCTGGTTGTGTGTACTTCAGTTGCTATCAGGAGCTTCCAGTTAGCATCCACAAAAACGTTGCTTCTTACAACAACAATTACTTAAAGAACCTGGATCAGGAGAGAAACTTGCTAAGCTTAGACTCCAATTAAGAGAAACCTGCTTAAAAAAGCCTGGCTCAGGTCCATATCTAGCTGTGGCATGGAAACATACTGTACTGTTATCTCTTTTGCTTCCCACCATCTGCAGAGCTTCACACTCACACAGTGTTATGAATTGGCTGGCACTGACAAGCAGCCCCCCCTGCATCTCCCGGATTTAATTAACAAGTGTAACTCTCATAGCAAGTGATGTACAGTACAGTGTGTGTGTGTGTGTGTGTGTGTGTGTGTGTGTGTGTGTGTGTGTGTGTGTGTGTGTGTGTGTGTGTGTGTGTGTGTGTGTGTGTGAGCAG
>VURO01026933.1:0-20970 GCA_015108175.1 Pelvicachromis taeniatus
CAACACTACTTCTTTGCAGACCCTAAGGATGAGGTGAAAAGACAGTGCGTTTACTTACAGTGCTCCAAAACGTATTCCAACAGTTCACAAATAATGCAGTTCCCACTTGTGCTCCTCCTTTGCTCCCAAGTGTCTCCTTGTCTGTTGTAGCCCAGTGCACAAGTGGTGCTCCCCGAAACTTCTCTCCGCCCGACTCTCCAGGAGAGGACGTAAAAGACCAGAAAATCACAGTTAGCAGGTTTGCTAGCCGACAGTTCCAGTTCAGTGTAATAATCCCACTTTGATGGTCGCTGCATCCAGCTTAAATGCCGCTGGTCGTAGATGACGGCTGATTGGAAATAGTCCCAGAGTGATGAGACGCGGGAGGACAGACGACAGCGAGGAGGGACTTCCGGGTCAAAGGTTGCCCGGCTACTATTGGAGACCAGCGTCTATTTGTCCTGACATGTTTTCAAACCGGCGTTTATTAGAAACGGGCGTTTAAAAGAGATAGGCTACCAATGGAAGATATACGGTATATACATTTAAATTGTGTTGCCTTTATCTTTAAGTCTAATATGTTTTTCCAGGTAGTCACTGTGCATCCGTCTGTGATGCACCTGCTGAAGAAACACAATCTGTGATCAAAGAGGTGAGAATTATAGTACACTTTTAAAGGATTTGATTTTTTTTTTTTTATTCAGAAAAGAAGTGAAGCGTTCAACTGTCTTTACAGAGATTGTGTTTGCATGGAAGAGATTATTCTTAACATTTTTTGTATATTAGGAATGAACCCTTTTATTCCAATTGCAGTGGAAAAACACATCGGTGCAAATGCACCACTAATGTTAATTATCTTTCTCCAAAACCACTTTCAGGGGAGCAGCAGTAAACTGACCGACATGTCCTGTACTGTGGAAGACGTTTCAGATGACCTAAGGGTAACTGAGAAACCAATGAATCTACTCAGCAGTAACAGGAAGGAAGAAATGAAGTCAGGTTATTGGAGCAGAATGGTCAGAATCATTAACAGGGCTTTCTTGATTTTTTATGTCTCAGCAGTCACTATGTTTTTAGGGGTGATGTTTATAATGTGGAACAGTTCTGAAGATGATGATGGGTAGAAAAAAAAACCCTCAATAAAAAAATTCTTACTTTAAAAACAAAGTTTAACATTTTGAAATCATAATGTACCGTCTGTTTTCACACCTGTAGTTTCTGTATTCAAACCAAAGAAGACCAAACAGTCAATGATGCATTGCAGGCTGGTGAGAGTTCTTACTGACATGTTACAAAGTAATCCGAAGATGTAAACACCACACTGATAATGTATTTATGTTTAGTGATCTATTATGCATCATCAAATCTAAAAAGACCCACCATAGAAAATACTGTCTTTTAAAGCATTATTACAAAAGCTTGGGGGACTGTTCCCAGTCTTCTATCTAGTGTATCTTTAGCCTTCTAAAGTTCAAACTGGTCGTAAACTTTGTTATATTTATTATTTGCTCTTTACAGTCAAAAATGTTGTTTTAAAATGTACCAACTAGGCTAATATGATATAGTCTTTTAAAATATTTATTTTTAAACTGTAAGGATTTTTTTTTACATGTTGTACCAACAAGCTGATATTTACACAATGGGTTTAACCAAGTCTGACCTCAATGATGTCGGTCACTGGAAATTTGACTGGTACTCTTCTATCGTGTACATTCATTTCCTTTGAATACATTTAACATGTGCCTTCATTTTGATGAGAAATTTAGTAAGTCTATGAGTCATTTGACGGACTGATATATATATATAGTTTGGTTATACTATGTGTATGTATTTGTGTATGTATATGCATATTTTTAATGTGATAATAGCTTTTCTTGTTAGGGTTAAGGTTAATTATATGATTGGAAAGATGATTAAAGATGATGATGATTTTTTTTCCAAATATGGAAAATGAAAATTTAGCCAGATTCAGTACTTCTTGTGGATGATATTGCCTTGACTCGTAGTTACACTGTGAGGAAACCTGGAGTCATTTTTGCCCAGGACATCCTTTAAAGTTTTGCTTTCTAACTAACTGCTTTCTTTCATCTCTACCTTATCAATCAAATTAAAAGCAGTTCATCTATCAATCACTTCTAGACCACGCTGTCATAATTCTGTATTATTCGGATGTTCTAAAATTGGATCGTGGTGCGGATGTGGGGAAGGTTGACACACCTGAGCTCCATCAGCTTGTCAAGCCTCTGTACAGCATCACTTGCTTGGCCGAGTGACTATGAATTCTTCCAACACACCAGTGAAGGTGTGAAGTTTTCAGCTTGTTCTTGCTGCCATAAAATACAATGCTGCTGAGACTGTGCAGGTAGTGCCTAATCCTCCTCTCAAACCCCTTAACAGTGGTCAGTGGAAACTCATAGACCTGCAGTGGAGTTAGGTTAGGTCTGGATCAGGTCACCCTGTTGTCTAAAGGCAGCACCCTATTCTGGATTTTAGTTATTGCTGCTTTTCACTTTCCATATCTTTATATGTCACTAGCGCATTCAATTATCTAATCTCTCCAATAGTATATACTTTGTTTTTCTCTCTGCACTCAAGCTGCTGCTGAATTTTTAAGGCCATGCTGGTGCAGGGTACGCTAACTACAACAAGGCAATTGGGAACCAGATGCAAACAATGATAAACACACATAAAGTGGTGGGAAATTGTTTCGCTTTTTTTATCTTTTTGAGCTTCAAATCTTCCTCTGCTGGAAGATGAAGTTAAAGATTCTAAAAAGCTCTTCACCGCATCCTGCTTTTAGCAAAACTGAGGAGGAAATGATCACTGCCCACATGCATTGAAGAGATTGTCTGAAACGCAAAGAAAACACTAGTCTAGAAAAGACTCTTACAGTAAAATACATTTAGCCCCGCCCTCTTCCAGTGAGGGCAGTGATATTAGTACAGCATCTGCAGACAACACAGCTTAACATGTTCACAGCCATGAGAATTGTGGGTTTCTTTTTTCTACTCCTCCTCACAGGTAAGTGGAGAGATAATAATGCATGCATATTCAATTTATTGAAACATTGTTTGTTTTTACTTGTTAAAAATATTTCACTCTAAGATAGATGCTTGCTTCTCTAGGAAATATCCCGTTGGCAAAATTTACTGACAATATTTACACTAAGATTAACCTTTATGCCAAGTTTTGGTTGCTAAATTCCTGCACAAACAAGCATACTATTAGTTTTTAAGAACATTATATATGGGATTTGCGAAGTGGATAAATGGTCTAAACTGAGGCATTAGCTGATGTGGGTTGGCATTAAAAGAGGCAGCCCAGATCAGTCATGATTGCAGCTTTTCTTTGTGGCTTGCATAAACTTGCACTATGGTTGATCTTTGTGACTATTTTATGTTTTGTCACCTTACTGTCCTTCCTGGATGATAAAATATGTGAAGTAGGAGATTTTTGCTCTTCACGTTTTTTTAATTAAAAAACTTTTGTTTCAGGTGGAAATTCCTCCAGTTTAGAGCTACAAGATTATGGTACAGAACAAACACTTCAAAACTTTATAGAAAACACAGCAATAGTTGTCGCTCTGTGTTAGCCTAGTGATGGGCTAGCAACCTCTTCAGGCTGTGCTCTACCTTGCCAGCCCCATAGTGATAATGAATTGTACAAGTGGATAATAAAATAGTTGGATCTTATTAACAGATGATAAAATATGGATAATCTAGGACATTGTATGTATTTTTTATATTTTTATGCCAGGTGGAAGTGCCTCCAGTCCTGAGACACGTAAGAATCTAATTATATAAATATTCTGTAACAAGGACATTTTCCAATGTATTTAGTTATCAGGCAGTGTTTTTGTTGTGGATAGTAAATAAAGAAGAAATAATAAGTACACATGTACTTTTAAACATTTTAAATGGATTTGATGGCATAACATATAGCTACTACTTCCAAGGTAAAAACAGTAACAGATAAATAAATTACACCAACACTTACATTACACCAAATGTGCATATACTGAAAAATATGGAAAATAACAACCTGTGTGTTCTTCTTTCTGCCGATTACTTTGCAGGTGTCCTGGTCTTTGAAGTAATGAGAGGTATGAAACAAAACCTCCAAAACTGTATTTGTATTTCTTCTTCTTCTTCTTCTTCTTCTTCTTCTTCTTCTTCTTCTTCTTCTTCTTCTTCTTCTTCTTCTTCTTCTTCTTCTTCTTCTTCTTCTTCTTCTTCTCTTTTCTCAATCTGTCTAAGGTTGTAGACTGTGTGGATACATGGAGACTGAACCAGGTTATTGTTTTAATTCTGGTTTGAGTGTTTATGCCTGGATTGAGTTCATAACGACTTGCTGAAACCTATGCGTTTAGAAACACTGAATATTAATGAAGACTCGTTTTTAAATTTGAATGTCTGCTCAGATCTTCACATTTACAATAATTTCATTAGAGAATTGATGACATATACATCCTCAATTCAGTTCTTTTAGTGACCACAGAACCCCTGGATATGGGGCTACATTTGCGATCCCATGATTTTCATGGCTTGTTAAAAGGTTCCTGATGCAGTTTATACCTACCCACAGAAATGTTGTTCTGTTGTTGACACCATTAGCTCATAAGCATTAACATGGATAAAAATAAGGTTCGAAGTCTCGATGACCACCACAGCACTGAAGTGCTTTTGGAAAGCAAATTAGCATGGAAGAGTGGAAGTTGTTGTTTGTTTTTCTTACAGGAATGAACTCTCTGATGCATTATATGTATATTCATTTCAGATGAACAAATGAACACTGATGAAAATTGCAGTTTTCAGGATGTTGCAAACTACCTCAACCTAACCCAAGACAGTCATAAGTACACTCTCAGCCGGCCTGTCAAACACCACAAAAGTCTTACATGGATATTTGTTGAAATGAAAATTTTTGCCATCCTAGATATGGTAAGGTTTGTTTTTTTTTTTTTTACAGTTTTTGTGTTTGACTTTTTTTTAAACTAAATGGTAAATGGCCTGCATTTGTATAGCGCTTTACTTAGTCCCTAAGGACCCCAAAGCACTTTACACTACATCCAGTCATTCACCCATTCACACACACATTCACACACTGGTGATGGCAAGCTACATTGTAGCCACAGCTGCCCTGGGGCGCACTGACAGAGGCGTGGCTGCCGGACACTGGTGCCACCGGGCCCTCTGACCATCACCAGTAGGCAAACATGGGGTTAGTATCTTGCCCAAGGATACTTGGCATGTAGACTGGAGTCACCGACCATCCGGTGAGGAGGTGACCCGCTCTACCACCTGAGCTACAGCCAACTAATGTTTTTAAAGTTTCCCTTTGTCTGTAGCTGTTAAAATGGATAATCTCAAAAAGCTCATCTGCTGTGTCTCGAGCATAACAAACCTCTAGGCATAGGTGTTTGATTGTCCTTTCTCAACTCAGTTATCCTATTATTAAGAATGAGATCTTTTCCCTGGAGTTAGTCATATTATAAGAAATCAGGTGTCTGTACATCTATATTTCATACCAAAACTGCCAAAGCAATGTGTTACTTTTTTTTTCTCAGCTGCATTCATGTAGCTGGATTTTTTTTAGAATACTGCATTTCAGTCTTGACTATTTAAGTCACTGCTCAATTTCTATGATCACAGAGAGAAACTGACCAGACGTTTGTTTCTTACATTTGGGTTTATTTGGTGAGTATATTAAAAATACACGTCTCACTCGTGAAATTAAAAGTATTATGTTTAAAATGAAATGTTTTCATCTTTTCCGCACTCTTTTTCTTTGCTTGTACCTCGCCTCTCTTTTCCCCATCCCTCTGTGCAGAGATGGGACAATGAGCACATTTTTTGGAATCCAGACCAATTCTGTGGACTTGATCATATATTAGTTCCTACCAAGCTTTTGTGGATGCCGGATCTAACTATTGAAGAAATGTAAGTTTAAGAAACATTCACTAATTCCCAAGCAGTCACCACTGAAGGAACATTAATTTATTGTTTAAAAATGACAAAAATCTGAAACATTTAGATACATTTGGAGAGCAAACGCACAATACGCTACTGCTCATCCATAAAACTTTTCACGAAGCTGTAGCCTTTCAACCATCAAATAAGTAGCAAAAATATAGCAAAAAAAATCTTTACTTGAGATATTAATTTTGTCCTTGAATCTTTGCTTTCATTGAAAATCATCACACAAAAGAACAAAGTAAGACATTCTATAATATATATGAATGATCAGAGTACATACATAGTCTTGAATGTGGTCATTTTGTCAGACATCGCTGCTCTTCAGACAAAAGCCTGCAAGTCCATTGAGGGTAGAAGTATGAAGTTTTACAGGTAGCATTATAATTATTATTAGTATTACTGCTACTATTACCAAACCACTATCTCACCTTGTAAGCCTTTTGAAATCCTTCTCAGGCATGGCAGTGATTTGTTTCAGGTCATTTTCTACTGTGCCATTTAGCTAGCAGCAACATTCAGGTACTCGGGATCTGCTGTGTGATGACAGCACATCAGTTAAGTTTAAGCCATGTGTAAGATCTTAACAGAAGATGTTAAAAAAAAAAACATCAAAATCTGTTCAAACTTTAGAAATGAGAATTTGTGCAGCCTAATTTATTTTTAGTTCATAGCAGGTAGTGCAAATTCGTTTAAAGCAGCACAGTGAGTAACTAAGGCGTGGTGGTGCATCGCACAGAAATCTATATAAATCTTCCATTTAAGCCACTTCAGTTTGTAGCTGTTTTATACTGTAGGTACTAAAAAAAATACCACTCTCCTGCATGGGAGTTTTTTTGTTTACATAGTAGGTGTATTCTAACTTGTCATAGTCCATAACAGATAATATACTATTTTTAGTTACCATAATCTAATTTGTTTTCATTTGTTTCTCAGGACAGAGAAGGACAAAGCCTCTCCAAGTCCTTATCTCAACATTAGGAATCACGGCTGGGTTGAATTTAGGAATGACCAGGTCGTGGTAAGCACCTGCAAGATGCACGTGTACAAATTCCCCTTTGACATTCAGAGCTGCAACCTCTCCGTGAAGTCTATCATGCACTCTGGTGAGCCCATAAAATTTTGTTTGCATATGTTTTTAATGGTCTGATGAGCACGCAGCATCAGAAACCACAAGATATATTCCTTCCTTCTTGGACTGCTCACAGTTATTTTTATATTTCACTACAGATGAAGAAATTAGGTTATTCTACCAAGAAAACAGTAGCTTGATCTCAGAGTGGTCTCGTGAGGTGATGCACACGCAGTACGAGTGGCTGTTCATCAACATGTCAGTCACCAGCAAAAAGGTTAACCATTTTGGCTTCAACCAAACTACAATTATTTACACTGTAAGTATTGTTGGAAGCAGAAACAAATAATTGTTTTTAAGTAGGTGCATACTTTAGCCACTTAGTGCCCAGTCACATAGTGATGACTCGTGTTTCCACAGCAAATAAAGGATATCACTATCCACCTCTCGCCATCTTTTCTCAGGGTATTCAAGAAAATGTGTCTACCAGCATAGAAATTAATCATGACAGATGAAAGTGGGATTGTTTGGAAACATTCATTTCAATTTTATTTTATTTAAATAGCACACAATCACAACAGCATTTGCCTCTAAAGACCCTATAATAATCTTAATATTTTTTCATGTTCACTCTGGCCATGTTGCCACAAGCACAGAACACAGGAGTTGGTGCGAGTTCACCTGTTATAAGCATATTGTATTAAAGCATGAAAAGTTTCACATTTAAAAAAAATACATTTCATGTTGTTATAATGTGTTTCAATTTTATACCATAAGCGAGAAATGTGAAAAAAACTGAAATAAATAAATAACTTCAAACATGACATGTAGGCTACTTTTAGTGTTGAGGTCTTAGGGAAAATGATGAGGGGCAGAAAAACGGGGGTACAGCGATTGGGAGCTCAAATGCTTTTACAATTATAGGCAAAAGCCAGTTTTTTTTAGTGTAAAAGTACAAAGTATGTAGAATTACTTAAGTGCCAAAAACGGTCAAGAAATGTTCAGGAGCATTACATTAATGTGATTGCTTAAACAGCATTCACATGAATTAAATCTTCAATTTAGAGCAGATAACTTGTCAAAGTAGTACTGTGAACTATAAACATGAACTATAAACTATAAACATGGCCCAGAGAAACAGTAGCAGCCCTGCTCTAAAGCTATTACGCGCCCGCCCAGGCACAGACTTTCTGTAAAATTAGCATAACGATGGTGACAGAAACAATGCTAAGATCATGTCAAGTCAACGTTACATACTAATCGAACGCCGTTGCACGATTCTCAGAGGAAGTGGCCACTCGGAGGCTTCTGTGACTGCGACCTATTAACACACCTGTTGTCTAACAAGTAAAATAATTCAATGTACGGCACAAAATAAAAACATACCAGTAATTGATGAATGGAAAGCCTCAGAGGAAATAATCCACAGGTGATCTCAGGAAACCACAATCTATTGGCATTGTCACTTGTCTTTTTGGGCCTATCTTGGTAGCATATGTGTAGTTTCCTCTATCCAACATAACCACCTGACATAAAATTTCACAGATTACCATGAGGAGGAGGTCTGTACTCTACATTGCCAACATCCTGCTGCCAGTCCTCTTCTTCTTGTTCCTGGACTTGGCTTCCTTCCTGATCTCAGACAGTGGTGGCGAGAAACTTAGCTTCAAGATCACTGTCCTGCTCGCTGTCACAGTGATGCAACTTATTCTCAATGAGATTCTGCCCTGCTCTTCAAACAAGGTTCCACTGATAGGTAATGCAGCTGAATCTATCCTTCATTTGACTGTCCATAGTACACCAATTTTACTGCAGAGTGTAGAGTTCTATTGTTGATCTTTTAATGCTGAGCTATTTATTTTGAAACACAATTAATTTTAATAATGACCAAAGCAATCTACTACAAAGCAATCTACTGCATCTACTACTGCACTGATCCACCTGCAGACACATCAAGCTGCTCATCTCACTATAAGAAAAAGTAAATTTGTTGATTCAACACATTATGTATTTTTTTGATTATTGGGATTCTGGCCTTCCCTCTACAAACTACAAACTGCTGGTTTAAAAATAGCCCAATTTGTAACCCAGTGCTGGGTCAGATTTGGACTGAGCCAACCCTGGGTTGTTTCAACTTAACAAGGCTGGGTTATTGGTTTGACCCAGCACACTGGGTTAGGATAATTATCGAAAAATTAGGTTAAGTTGACCAGTGTTTAAAGTTGAGGTTACCAAAGATTTGGTTGCGACTCATAACCAATCACAGGCGTTAAGACTGTTGGTTAATCTGGGCAACAGGATATGTATTCACTTCTCCATCTTATTGATGCTGCCTGCTCTCCTCAGCAATCTACTGTATTGGAATTTTTGCTCTCATGCTGCTCAGCCTACTGGAGACAATTGTGATGATGTATCTGATTGAGAAAGACTCAACAACTCAATACAATGAGACAGATGGAGACCAAAGCCTGACTGAGAAATGTGGGGACAAACAGGGCAAATCCAACTTTCAGTGCTCTTTTAGAGGTATGTTTATCATAGCATCATCTAAACTTATCATACAAACCTCTATTACCCTTGCAGGTATGTTTATGTGTAGCTACAGTTTACAAACTCAGACTGTTTGACAGCTTACTACACATTGAATATTTATATCATTTTAATGGTGTGGCATTCTGTATGTCCTTTAGAGATGAAGAAATTCATTCACTGTGCATCTGTCAATGATGCGGCTACTGATGAAGCACCATGTGTGATCAAAGAGGTTAGATGAAAGTATAACAGTTGTTGACAGGGACTATAGGCATTGAAGAAATATATCTGTATACTGAATGAGAAAAAAATTACATTATAAGGAAAAAAAATGCTTATTGCATGTAGCAGCAACTAATAGACCACATATGGCCTAAAACTTTGTTAATTATCTTTCTACAAAACCTCATTAGGGTAGCAGCAACAAACTGATGGAGGTGTCATTTGACGTGGAAAAGATCTCAGATGAGCTGGAGAAGTTTGAGAAAATAGTGAATCCACTCAACAGCAAAGAGGAGAAATCCGGCTACTGGACCAGAATGGTTAAAGTCATCAACAGGGTTTTCATTAGTGTCTATATCATAGCAGTCACTTTATTTTTAGGAACTATGTTTATGTTGTGGACAACTCCCGAAGACTAGTATCTCTAAAGTACAATAAAATAGCAATAATAATAAATATTGCTGATGACATGTACTTATGTGTGGTCTGTGTGCACATCTGTAGTTCATTTCCTTTGGTCCAAACCAAAGAATAGGCCAGTTAGGTCCATTTTGTCTCATCTGATGCATCTAATGTCTACATAGATTGATGTTTACATTTACATTACTATATGTATTGCATGCCTTTGATGTGAAATGTTCAGTTTATTGTTCTACTACACAATGAATTCATTTAAAGTCTAGTGTTTTGTAAGTGTAGCTGAAAAATCTAGTTAAAAGCTCATCTGTGGGAATGTAAAACAATGTAGCTACTGCTGCTTTATGTGCACATTTAGAACTGTATCCTCTTTTAATGCTTAGACATTATGTCTTTCTGTAAGTTTAACCAAAAAACTAAACAAAACAGGAGCATGTATCCAAATTGATCCAATGAAAAAAATCAAAATAAATGGAAATTGGAATGTACAATCATCATTGGACTTTATGTGGTATGCTTGTTCAACTACTTGTGGAACTACTTGTTGTAAATGTCTAAACGGCCAATCAAATGCAACCATTTCTAGGGTTTACAGAGAAAAAGGTTTAGAAGAAGAGACAATATCTGACCTTCTCAATGTCTTGATTCTTGATGTGGTATTTTAAAGGCTGCGGGTGGTGGCATTTTCTTTTTTAACAGCAACAGCTGTGTAAATGACTTACAAGACGCTTTACAAATTACAAAGTAAATTTTCACAGATTACATAATTTCTCAACATTCAATTTAATAGAAATGCCCAGTGAAAGATACGGTAGATAATGTATCTTCGGTCTCAGCACTAAAAGTAATCTTTCATTGATTAAAAAAGTTGCACAATTGCAAAAAAAAAAAATTCAGTAAAACTTCCTCTTGCACAATCAGTTTAAGCCTCTTTTAGCTGCTCTCAGATTTGCAAGGGATCACGAAAGCAGATGGATCTGCATATTTGATTTTGTATGTTTCTTTTTTCTTTTTTCTTTAGATCAGATGTCTCCTGGCACAACCTTTTCAAGAAGTTGTGTCTTCACAGGTCTTGAGATGGGAAGTCTGTTAACCACTACACTATGGAGCTTTTGTTAGAAACAAAGAAAATCCACATCTGTGTAAATTTAAGAGAAGATGCTGAAGTTTGTTTGTTTTTTTTTCTACTTGAGGTATGTCGAGAAGAGAAGCATGGAGTGACACATAAAATATAACTTCCATTTCTATTGCCCCCACACACTTTGATTTGTTTCATTTGTTTATTATTATTATTATTATTATTATTATTATTATTATTCATAATTTATATTTTATTTTATTATTTTATTTTATTCATCATTTATAATTTAGTATATTATGACTCTTAAGAATAAGATCAAAGATAGCAGGAGTGTCCAGGCAGCAGTACACCCAGCACTGGTTGTAGTGCATTGTTTCCTCCGTTGCTGCAGGGGGCGATGTTCGCTTTAGTATCTCCGTATTGTCGCTCAGTTAGTGACGTGGATTTTCATTGAGGCAGTCAGTGCTGCCTAAAGCAGTTTGTCCAGCCTTATAGAGCTCTCCTTCTAACGTGTTTTAACCACATTTACAAAGTGAATCCGTCGCTCTCCTTCGTCGTTTTTCACTTTTTAACACAGTTGTGCCGCAGCTGTCGAAACAGGTGAGCAGGTCGTGTAAAATGATCATGTTGCTAGTCCAGAAGTATCTGCAGTAAAAACTATAGAAACTGGCCACTCATGTCAGTATTTCTTTGTCACAGTTCCTGTGATGTGTGTTTCCTCACCACAGACTCCAGTATGAGTAAAAACAGCAAAGTGTTGAACCTGAAGGATAAAATCAGTGGGAATGAAGTGGACCTGAGCTTGTGTAATCTCACTGAGGTACCAGTCAGGGAGCTGGTAAGTTACTCCGCTGTTCAAAGCATACGATTTATGGTTTATTTCCGTTTCTTGATTGAACAGTTATATGTTTAAAATGTCCTTTAAACATATAACTGCCACTAATGTTAAACTTGACTCGTAATGTGATGTTTTCCAATAGGCCTTGTTCCCCAAAGTAACAGTTGTGGACTTGTCTTGTAACAACATTGCCTCTCTTCCTGTGAGTATAGAACACTCTGATCAAACATTTTGTTGGGTTTTTGATCAAGCTGTTGCTCTTAATAAATATAAAATTAAATAATTTAATTAATAATTAAAACATTACATTTTTGCAAAGATTATTTGTTTTGAGAAGTTTTAATTTTTAAACCAGTTCATCCATTAACTGATATTTGGAGGCCACAATAATGAATCTGCTTTGATATTATTAGGCGATCGATGATCTTTAAATGTAAATGTTTTAAGTATTTCTTTGTCTTAGTTACTTTTTCATTATTTCAAAAAGCAACCACTCTTGCTTTAGTGAAGTATTTTATTACTTTTTAGTATTTTCAGTAACTTATACTCTGGGAGTGACAAGCTGAACTACCTGGCATGCTACAAATGTTGTAATGAATAAACTGTAATGTTTATAATGGCTGTGTGTCTCCTCGACTGGGTTATCTTCCTGCAGCCAGAGTTCTGCAACCTGACTCACCTGGTGAAGGTGGATCTGAGTAAAAACCAGCTGACCAGTCTCCCAGATGACCTGGGGAACCTGGTGAACCTTCAGCATCTAGACCTGTACAACAATAAGCTTACAAACCTGCCAGTGAGCTTCTCTCAGCTCAGGGTGGGTGTTCTTTGATAGATTTGCATACATTGTTTAAGTTAGCCTCATTTAGCCTCAGTGGCTGATGCTGTCCAGCTCCTATTGCTAAGAAAATGGCCCAAATGATCAAGAGATCTGGTCCCTTGCAAAATATTATAAAGCTCCCTGGACTGACCTGGGATATTATCTAAGACACTGCATTTAAAAACCTTATGAATTTGTTAAAAGGGCTTTTTTTCCCCCCACAGCATGTTTTACCAAGAAAAGGAGCAAAACAAGACATTTGTGGATAAAAATGGTTTTCTTGAAAAAAAAAAAAAAATGACAGATTGGCACCACTTTTATATCTGTGTGTTAAATATTAAGTTGCAGCCAGCAGCCTTAGCCTCGCATAAAGAGCTAAATTCACAACCAGTTTGAGCTACTGCCTGTAAATAGATGTAAATCTCCAAGCACTCAGGAAAAACGCTAGTATGTGTATTTCTAAACAAAAATGCTTTTGTTGCTTTTTTGTTAACTTTCACTGCTGATAACTTCCTGCTTTCTTACTGTGTAATTGTAAGATGCGAAGCGTGTGGTTGGCGAGGTTCCCAAGCTCAGTTTGAGCTCTTTCTGTGTGTGTCTTTGTGTTCAGGGTCTCAAATGGTTGGACCTAAAGGATAACCCACTGGAGCTTGGCCTGGCCAAGGCAGCAGGAGACTGTCTGGATGAGAAACAGTGCAAACAATGTGCCACTAAGGTGACAGAGAGAATGACGAGTCAGCAAATTTACACATGATATTACCATAAACGCGTCCAAAACTAAAGGGAGTGTTTTCTTTTTGTTTTTTAGGTTCTGCAACACATGCGAGCCATTCAGGAGGAGGTCGATCGCGCTCGAGAGAAACGACTTTTAAGAGAAAAAGGTGGGCATCTGAGTCTTTAGTTTAACTGAAAAGTCATAAAGAAAAGGGGTGCAATGGTTATAAAACAAGATAAACCTGGAGCAGTGTTACGAAACAGATTGGAGCACAATTATGATTTATTCTTCATTACCTTGTTTTCACAATCCTTATAAATAAGTTAAAGTCCATTTCAGTTCTTAAAGATGTTTTGAAATGTTATCTATTTGAAAAGATGTTATTTTGGAGATGTTTTGGTGTTTAGACAACTTTTATCATTTGAGAACTTTAAAAAAGTAATAACTAGGGGGGAAAAAAAGCTATTTTATATACACTGTTGCATATGTTTGAGAAAGCACTGGATACTGTTTGAAACAGTAATTTGCAAAGTGGGTTTCGTGTCCTCCCCAAGTGTCACAGGCATATATCTCTCCTCTGTATCGTCCAAACAAACAACACATTTTTGAAGTTGTGTGAAATGTAGCAGAAACTTCATCTGTAAAGTGACTTGTAGCGCTTAACTTTATTGCATTCCACTGCATTCGTTTTAAGCATTTCTTACTGAGATCTCAGGTTGTAAAAATTGCAAAAAAGCACATTGAAACTTCTCGTGCATGCAGTAAGGAGACTTAGTTGCTATCAACCATTGGTAAGCGCACCGATTGATAACATTAATTAAGCACAGGCATAAAAAAATTAGAAAATGTTAACTGAATAAAAATTGAGGATTACAGAATTAATATTGCAGAAGTGCACATTTAATAAAGAAAACCCCGGAAAAAGCATTCTGATGAAAGCGTATAACTTTGGGGATGCTGGAGCAGATGTATCCTGTCACTTTATGAGCAATTCATTTTGTTCTTACTATTAAAACATCATAGTTAAAAGTTGCAGTGATACAGATTGATTACGTGAGTATCCCAAAAGGTTCGTTCTGTTCATCTGGACGTAGCGTTTTCAGTGGGAGAAATGTTTCGTCACTCATCCAAGTGACTTCTTCGGTCTCAGCTGACTGCAGGTTTCCAACCCTATAAACAGTACATTTGCATAATGACTGAAACTAACACCACTGAAGGAACAATGGGCTGGGAGGTCAGTTCCTTGATTATTAATATGCAAATTCTCATGACCATTGATCAATGGCCATGAGTACCATTCACAGAGAGTTGGGGAATGGCTGTAAGATGGTGAAAGATGTACCCTTAGGCCCCCTCCTCCATTCAGAGATGGTCGTTCCCTTTTCACGTAAATGGCCTCCTTGACTCTGCGCTCAAACCAGCGTTCCTCCCTGTCCAGTTGGACATCCCCATCATTGAAAGAGTGTCCACTGGCCTTTAGGTGTGAATAGACTGCAGAGTCCTGGCCTGACGAGGTAGCTCTTCTGTGTTGTGCCATCCTCTTCAGCAGAGGTTGTGTTTGGTTTCCCAGATGTTTAAATCCTGGTAATCCTCCTGGCACTTAACAGCGTACACCATATTACTTTGTTTGTGTCGGGGGACCCGATCCTTGAGGTGGACCAATTTTTGGCACAGCGTGTTTTGGGGATTAAAAGCCACAGAGACGCGAAAAAATTAGTCTCAACTGTTCTGATACTTCGGATCGGCTGGAGCTTTCTGTAGGTGGCTGGTTTGAGCGGGGAGTCAAGGAGGCCATTTACGTGAAAAGGCAAAGACCATCTCTGAATCTTTCTTCATATATATCACAGAATATCATTATTGGGATAAGAAATATTTATATCGGGATATGAGATGTTGGTCATGTCAGGGACAAGTATGTTATGTTTGTAATACTTGTTCCTAGTTGAGAATTAAAACACAAAAAGTCTAAATAGTGAATAACTAGAAAACAGACATCAGGACAAATTAAACAAGAAAAACAAGAGCAAAAAGTACAATAAAGTATATATACTTGCAAAATAACATGCTACAGCTATGTTTAGTTTGTAAAGTCTGTTCATTCATTAATGCATTGCTCCACCACTTAAATCTGTCATTGTTAAAAGTCAGTTTTCACACAGTCAGATAAAATGTATACAAAGTTTTGTGTAGACTCACAATAATTTTGTTGGTTGTTCTGTATTATTCTAAAGTATCTCAAACAACAGACTGAGAGGATCGTCGTTAATGGGAGTCTTGTTGCTGCTGTGAAAAGAAGTGAATGCACTTCATCTCATTTATGGACCCCAGGAAAAAGCTCGCTGAAATACAAGCTTATAATGTCCCAGTAAGAATGAATCAGTGTAATTGCATCTCTTCTGACCACATTTCCTTCATCCTTTAATCAGAGCTGGAGAGGAAGAGGGAGGCGAAGCAGAGGGAACGTGAGGCCAGAGAGAGGGAGGCTCGCAAACGGGAGAAGGCGGAGGAGAAGGAGAAGAGGAGGAAAGAGTACAATGCTCAGAAGGCAGCACTGGCTGCACAAGAGCAACAGAAGAAAAAAAGTGAGGAGAAGAAGAAGAAGAACGGACAGGCAGCAGGTGGTAATACGTCTACTGAAATAGAAAATATGCATAGCTATGTTTGAAGACTTTATTCAGCTTGTAACTTTTCTTTTTTCCCTTTTTCTTTGAAATTCACAAATCACTCAAAGTGGTCAGAAAATCTTTTGTTTCAGGTTTGAGGAGTCATTCTGATGTCAAACGTGTTTCATTACAGCAGATAAAAAGGTCGCTGTGGAATCAAAGTCTAAACCTCGCCGTTCTGTGATTGGCCCAATCTTCAAGCTCCTCCTGCTGCTGCTTGTGGGATTGGCCGGAGTGGCCGCTGTTTGTCGGCTGACCGAACTACAAAAGGAAGCGCACTGTCTGCCGATAAACGCCGCAGTGGACGACAGCCTGTCCTGGGCCAAAGAGCAGCAGGTTATGCTCAGACAGCTGGTGCAAAATCTGTCGTCTGCAGCGAAAGAGTTTCTCGAATCCACACAAACATCTAAGAACTAAATACTCATGCAAAGCTCAGAGCTCCAGGTTTTCCACTATCACCTGTGAACCAAGGGATTTTTTTTTTTTAATATGAGAAATCATGAGTGTCATTAAAGTGGGTAACCCTGCATCTCCTTGCCATGTTTGTGATGCTGGGGAGGTGAAAGGTCCGTACAGATAAATAACAATAGAACAGGTGTCAAAACCATCTTAAATTCCTATGGAATTGTCTCTCTTGTACCCTCTTTGTACTACAGTGTGTTTTTAAAAAAAAGAAGAAGTAATCCTCTTACTCCCTGTCGACCATGTTTTGCACTTTGACCAGCAGCCAGCTGGTTTGTGTTTTCTATGTGCGTTACACGGAGCACAGGCTGTATTTGAGAGATGTTCAGGGAAGTGTCAGGGGGCCCTGTCTGTGCTGCACCAGTCACGTGTTAGCTGCCAGTCACAGTTGTCCATTTTGCCAGTGTTAGATTAGGCAGTCTGAGCATGTGCAGTAAAGGCTGTGTGAATATAAAGTCTTTCCAGCCAATATTGCACTTTGAGTCCAAATGATATAAGTGGATGTTATCTTGTCACAGCTTATATCCTCAGCCAGTAAAAACATTTTCAGTCACACAAATACCAAAGATATCAGAGGTAGTTAAGAAAAAGTGTCGGTATTATCCAGCAGAGAGCAAAATATCTCGTTTAGTACATCTCGTTTCACGCTTACAGATCTTTAACAGGAGCAAAAATCCCCTTTCTGACAGTGTAAAGATGTTTAATAAAAGAAAAGTGCCATTTCATCAGCCCATCTCGGTTTTTCTGCACAATAAATAAATGCTGCTGTAAGTGCAAGAAATCTGTCGGCACAAATAAATGTGTAAAATTAAAAAATACCTAATTACTTTGATGGTATATGAATGGCGTATGTGGAAATCTTTATCAATAGGAAATTATGCCCCATTTTTGCATTTTCCAAAGCCATCCAGTGGACCAACGATCCCCTTCCAAGTCAATTTCTTTCTATAAAGCTCTGTATACTTAATGTTAATTTATGGCGAGCAAAACCAGCAAATTGAGGAAACAAATGTTTACCTTGAAAGCTCAATGATCAAATCAAATTAGAAATACTTAATCATTTCAGCTCTGATATAATTTAAAGCTCAGCCAAAGTCTAATGCCGATGATTCTAATGTAACAGCTCATACTGATCAGTTTGAACGTGAGAACACTTTGTTTTCATAAATCCTGCACACGTTATATCATTTCATAGATTTTTCCTGCTTCCCGACTGTCAGTGTTTTCGCAGACTCTTAAGTTTTTTTTGCTCTTAATTTTTGAATAACAACGTGCAAACTGTAAATTAGTATTTAAACCGGACTACCAATAAACAAGCTTTGCAAATGTCGCCCTAAATGAATGCTTACTTCAAATGCGGCGCTGAAGGACAAATAAAAATCATTCAGATATTCTGTTTCTGTCCTCTTTAGCTGTGAAGTTGGCGTCACTTTATTGAAAGAGTGGCGTGTTGTTTTTAAGAAAGTGGCATGTAAATCTAACCCCCAAAACAGCTAGTTCAATGTGAATATTGAATTAGCTGTGTAAATAAAAAGCCTTTTTTAAGAAAATAAAAATCGTTTGTTTTTTGTGCATAATTAGATGCCTGCGAGCTGCAAAACATATTTGACACTTCTATTATTTGCTACAGAATAACTCCTTGGTGACAAGAAAATACCTTCAAATAGGTTCAGGTCCAGTTTTGTCCCTGCCAATGTAAAAGTATTTTCCCTCAATATATAGTGTTCAGTCTCTGCACTAACCATCCATCCATTCGCTGCTGCTTATAGGGGGGGCGCTGGAGCCTATCCCAGCTGTCTTTGGGCGAGAGGCGGGGTACACCTTGGACAGGTCGCCACTCTGCCGCAGGGCTAACACATATAAGCTGTGTCCCAATTCCTAGGATGCATCCCTCGTGGGACCCGTCCCACGTAAACCGCGACTGCTGGAAGTGCGAGGCTTGAGAATTGGGACGGTCTAGGGTTCAGATTTGCGTCACCAGCTGTTCCCGCCCTTACCGCTCCCACCTCCTTGATTTTACTGTCTCCATTGCTGCCGCCAGTGGTGGAAACTGGAATTGTCTGGGCCGTGCTATGAATTCTGGGATATGGTGGGCCACATAGGATACACCAGATCCATCCTACAAATTCGGGGAAATGTAGGACGCATTTGTCGGCCGCATTTGTAGGCTTGGTTGGTTTGTTAGACAGCCTAGTCGCGTCGCTGTGACGTAATCGGCCTACAAATGTGGCCCACGAGGGATGCGTTCTAGGAATTGGGACACAGCCCTAGACAGACAACCATTTGCACTCACAGCCACTCCCGCATTCACACCTATGGGCAATTTATAGTTTCCAGTTAACCTATTCCCACAAATGCACCAACCACTTCATGATATTAGCTGCACCAGACATACTTTGGGCAATAAAATAAAAAGGCAAACTTTAACCTGAAAGGTCAGAATTTGCATTAAGTGTTTCGAAGTCCCATCTTTCCTCAGATAAATCGACATATTTCAGCTTTAGCATATTCAAAACAGTGTTGAAGATGGTGCAATATGGAATAGAATAAATGGTCAACATCCTGGTAAATCATTGGTGTAAACTCTGGCACATTTTTCTTTAGAGTTATAACACCAACAACTTGGATAGTTTAATAAAGATTTAATTTTTAAAATTTGTAGTTTGGTGGAAAAATGTAAAGCACATTTAAAGTTATACTTAATGTTGTTATAAAATGTGGAACATTAAAGTACTCAGGTGGCGGAGAAAGTAATAGAGACGGACTTTACCCACGTGACAGAACAACAGCTCAACTTTTCTTCTAAGCTAAGGTGGCGCTCAGGTGATTATGCGGTGTGATGATAAAGCACCAGAATGGCCTTCATGGTGAAATTCCCTGCTGCTCAGAAGGTCAAAAAAGAACTGCAATGCTCATATGCAAGTGACACACATTGATGATAATTGTTAGTTTAAAAAAAAAAAAAAAACCCCATCTTGTTCCACTTTTAGAGACACCTCAGAGGACTCTGTGCTGTTAGAGCCATTCTCCAAAACATTATCACAGGCTAGAAATTGTAAACAACGCCACAAACATTACTCAGAATGAGCTCCTTTGCCATTTGAAACCTGAGACCATAAACTGCCTAATAAAAAGTGTCCCATTTTAGATGCCACTGCCATCCATTAGCTTTTTGTCTAATATGTCTATTCTGCTTGAGTGAAGTCTGGGAAACCACAACAAATAAGTTAAAAAGAAATAGGAAAATGGGTGGAAAGTGCCTTGAGTGGTGGGTTCATGTTTCCTAAATCAGATTTTTCAAAATAGGATTGGAAGCTAATTCAATTAAAGGTTTGGTGTCACGACTGAAGTTAATGTAGTAATTCTTCAAAAAAAGCAAGTACCTCTCAGTTCAAGTCTGAGACTAACACGACTAAAGTAAACGTAACGATCGTCCAAGCAGCCTCTCTTAAACCTCATTTTCAGGTCCGTGCATGTTACTTTTTATTTTTGGTCATTTTCCCCTCTGTGCACCACTAGAGTGGACTTTGCATCCCACAAGAAAGATGTTACTGAAGTACAGAGTTTCAACTCTAATTCGGCAAGTTTGAAGAACAGTATATTGCATCAGCTGTTTTGGAATTTTTTTTTTACATCTTTTTCCGATTTTAAGGGCTCAGAAGTCGTCATTTTTACGGCTCTGTGAGGCCCGTTCTGTCATTATTTCATGACAAATTAGGCAGATAAAATATCTGGAGTTGATTTCAAGTGTTAAACTTGATGTGGGAAAAAAAAAAAACTTTAACAATATCTAACCAGGTCAAGAGCACTCTCACAGAGGAAGGTCAGCAATCAACAGATGTCTTCATTAAAGGAAATCTAGACGGTTTGCAACAAGGTACAAACCCCTGGTCAACATCTGGATTGTATTCTTGAATTGCCTAGTCAGTCACATGATCTTAACCCAGTGGAGCATGCTTGTCAGTTACCGGAGACAAAGCTGAAGGCCGAAAGGCCCACAGAGAAGCAGAAGCTGAAGGTGGCTGCAGATGAAAGCATGCATCTCTGCTCTTTGATATGAAATCCTCTACGGTTGTGTACAGAGACAAAAATCACAAACATGTCATGTCCAAAAACTTATGGACCTAATTGTAGGACTCCCTGACGGTGTAGACTAGCATCAGCTTGTATCATACTTGTGCTAATATCATAAAATAATGA
>VURO01026933.1:28455-38620 GCA_015108175.1 Pelvicachromis taeniatus
TTTACTTTTTTGTATTTTTTAATTTTTTTTTTTTTTTTTTTTTTTTTTTAAGGGGGGGGGGGGGGTGTGCTGGTTTTATGTCCTGAAATACATTTTTAATCTTTAGTCTATAAAATCTATTTACATTTATTTAAAACTCAATCTTGTGTTTCCCTTTATAAGAAAAAATAATAATAAAATTAAATAAACTCATCCGACCAATCACAACCCAAATTGTTACAGTTGTGTCACTGAGTTTTATATAATTCTAGTGTTAATGCTGTTAGGCAGCACCTTCTGAAGAACTCAAATCTGCCTTATTGATTCCTGCTACAGTATCTCCAGGACGTTGTCACAAGGACAAACCAATATGAGCCATAGTGTAATACTGGCAGCCACCTGGCAGTATTGATAAAGCAGAAAGCCTCTGAGTTTTATTAATATGTATTTTTTTTTAATCAATAAATGAATGCTTCAAGAGAACATATGTAGATATTTTATGTAAAATGCTCACTAACGTGGCCCAGGAGCCCTGAGACACCAGGATCACTGGAGCAGAGCATGCCGGGACTGACGGCACAGCAGAGAGCAGCTCCTGGTACTGACTCTGCTCTTTTTTCCTCCTCCTTAGGTAGCACACGATCAGAATCAGCAGCAGCAACAGCAACAGGAGGCCCACAGACAGACCAACGGCAAGCTGCAACATGCGATCTGAACAAAGCACATATAGGAGGAACGACAGGGTGTAATACAGGTGTATCACAGGCAGTAGGTTTAATCTAGATTCCTGCTCACCAGCCATGAAGAAGTCAGCTCCAACACGTGAATAACTTTTCTTGTGGTTCCTTGTCGGCTTTGAGGCAGACAGACTCACCAGGACTGAAGCTACTGCTTAGCATTCATTGTTAATGTGAGAGGTTACCGTTTGTGACTCCGCAGAGCTGTGAGGGTGTGAAACATCTGGCTGGTTCCCATGCTGTTATATGCATGGCCGGATTAATCTCCTGAGGCCCACCGGGCAAAAATTTACCGTTGGGCTCCAGTGGAGCCTCAAATTAATTCTAAGTCAAATTAATTCACCAAACACCCAGAAACTAACTTGAGCTTTAGAGCGGGATTTATTTGTTAATTGTTTGCTTTGCATAAATTAAAAGATGAAGCATTTATTAAATGGTTTCGTGTCATTTTTATGTAGCAATGTCAAACATTTCAGTCCTTGCAGAGACAGTTTTTGTTGGGTTTGATGGTGCTGTCTGATTTTAAGGATTTATTTTGTTCGTGTTCATTGTTCAGAAATGTCAATGAATGCATGGAGACAATGCAGTTATCAGGTTTTCTGTGTTAGTTACATTAACACAATTTCTCAAACCAGCTCTAAAACAATTCAGCTGAAACAATTTAAAGTGTTAAAGCTAGTTTTTGATGTGGAGGCCTACTATAAGAAACATTTCCTAATCATTCATTCTATACACAGAGTATTGGAAACGTTCAATAAATTGTAGATTCATAAAATTACACTGAGAAATTAGAGCATGTAGTAGAAAACTGGGTCTTTTGTGATCCAGCTTAAAGACCGAGGATATCTTACTGGCAACTACTGGCATTCATTAACTTCCTTAGTGAGCCATTGCTTCGGTTTTACACGTGACATTCAGTTTGCCAACCATGACGAGCAGCCAGTCATGCAAAACTGCAGATCTGGAAGAGTGTCCTCAAAAAACATCAAGAAAAAAACCCTGTTAATGTCATCAAGCTGTTAGCTGTGTTATGGTAAATTATTCTTAGAATAAGTCAGGATATTTTGGTCTCAGCTGCATTTTTCTCTTTTCTTGTTTGTGTCTCTCTTACTTAAGTGCTGAAGCGACTCTGCTGCATCATATCTTAAAACAAGAGAATGTCTTCTGTTCTTTTGATCCTTTATTTGACTCTGTATCTGAATAGAGAGTGACACTGGCTTTGACCAAGCAGTGATGTTGCTTTATTCAAAGAATTATCCAACATAGTGTCACTGGGGGCTCTGTAGTACCTCATAACTAATATAAGAATAGGAACAGTGAGGTCCATGAGATTTTGGATAATGGCAGCATTTTGGGGATTTCTCTGTACACGTCTGCAGTTGAGTTTAAATCAAACAATCAGTATGTGACTCCCAGGCACCCTCGAGTATTCTCAAGGGGATAAAGAGCCGGTCCAGTGTTTCACCACCAGGGAAAAAAAACTGCATGGTTCCTCCTGAATCTAACGTTTAACTGGTGAACCTGGGATTCAGTTCGGGGTGACTGTAGCTCAGGAGGTAGAGCAGATCGTCTACTAATCAGAAAGCTGGTGGTTGGTGAGTGTTACGTCCCCTGGCTTACCTAGGGGGTTGAAGGGACTAACATGAAGTTAAAATAGTGAAGGAGGAGTCAAGATGGGAGTTTTTAAAGGTTTATTTCCTGCTAGTCATAAAGTTCTAGTTCAGACTGACATTTAACTTCAGGGAGAGTAAAGGCCAACCAAACATCCCTAATAGAAAATAAAAGGAACTTACCTAACTCCAGAGAAAACAAAATACACAACCTACGATAACCTACCTAACCAACACATAAACAGGAGAAAACAAGGGATCACAAAACAAAAAGCAGCTCTCCACTGCAGGCAGTCTGAGAACGGTCACATAAGATACACATACAACTCAAAAGCATGTAAGCCTGCACAAGTATGGCAGTCAAAATGGCCAGAAAGCGCCACAGACATTATATAGGGCTCTGCTGATTGGCGATTAGGTTGATTCAAGTAGCAGCACCCAACCAGGACAGAGGAAGTGGAGCCTAGGCTGATCACAAGGCATTATTTCACAAGGGAAAAACCAGTATCCTCCGGGGGGATGTAACAGTTCGCCTGCATGCCAAATATCCTTGAGCTAGATACTAACTCGTTATCATTCAAAGTATGAATACGTGTGAATGCCAGATAGAAAGCACTTCATATTCAAAGTATAAAGTGCTTTGAGTGCTCAAGTAAAGTAGAAAAGTTCTACATAAGAACCAGTTCATTTACCAATTACTGTTTAACTCTCCTCCAGCACCCTGCCTCTGACTTTCCCAGGGAGGCTGACAAGTGTGGTTCCCCTATAGTTAAGGCACACCCTGCGGTACCTCTTCTTAAAGATGAGAACCACCACCCAATGCTTGGATGACCTCATCTACCCCAGGGGCTCTGCCACTGAGCAGTTGTTTAACTGCGTCAGTAACTTCACCTCTACAAGAAGAGGGTGGTCTCGCTGGTTCCCAGACTCTGGTCCTATTACAGAAGGCAAGGCAATGGGGTTGAGGAGTTCCTTAACTGCCTGATTACATTCTCAGTTGAAATCAGCAGCTTTCCACCCCACAATATACAGTTTGAGTAAAACATCGCTTGGGAAAGGGTCCTCTGCATTGCCCTAAAATGTGGTATCGACATTCATGATATCAGGTAGGTGACTCTGACTGAGTTTAATGAAAACACTCGACTTTACCTCTGTAACCATTAGGAGCTCAAAGTTTCTACATATTCTGTCTACGTATTCTACTGGTTGACTTTCCCACATAATGAATCTTAAACGTCTATATGAGATCCCTTGCTCACACAATAGTCTGCACACACATACAATGGTGGCCATGACAGCTGGCCTGATCTTAACCCAGACTCAAAATAAGCCACTTGCTTCCCCACTGATCACTTACACACACGCTCAGACTGCTCAGAGATTGGACGGCAGCTAATGAGATGACCGTTAATCCTCTGGACTAAAGGTAGAGTAGTGGCCCCCTCTGTTTCCCCCGCACATGAACATAGCAAAGAAAAGCAAATTCACAAAAGAAAATCCTCACATTTACACTGATGCCAGCTTCAAATGAAGTCCAGCTAAGACAGATTATGCTTGAGCAAACTGACAGCAGACAGACACAGAGTGTGAAGCTGTGGATTATTTTAATGCTAGAGACAGCAAAGGTGATCTTATTAAGAAGTGAGGGAGGAAGAGAGGGGAAGGAATGAGGGGAGGAAGGAGAGACATCATTTAGGGCTACCCGCTCTGTGGCATGGCAGAGGGTAAAACAGGACATAACGTGTGAACTTAAAGGTAGGACGTCACTATTTGCTTTTTCTGTCTTATGTAATACTGTTTTGTTTATGTGAATAATCATGATGAGTAACAAAGAGTTTATGTTGTGCAGATTAGGTAGTCTGGATATCATCAGCTCAGTTGTGGCCAAAATACTACTAGGTCAGTTTGGGACAGCGCTGGACAGAGCCAGATTGGTAGTGAAATAAGAATGCAATTTTTTGTGCCACTAAATCAGAAATAGTAGCATTATACTTACTATGAAGCATGAATAAACAGAAGAAAAAAAGAGGAAAAGCATGAACAAATCAAAGATTTAAAAAAGGTTGATTGTAATTTATTCTAAACTCGACCATACAATGTAGTCATCATTCTTCATCTGTTTTGGTTCTCTGTCAAAGGAGTCCCAAACAGGCTTTGTAGTTCTGTCTCAAACAATTTACCTTTTGTCTCGGTGACCAAATAATCTGGATGGTGTAATCTTATTTGGCTAATCTGGAGTGCCTGCGGATGTGTGGGGGTGTGCGTGTATGTGCAGTCACTGAGAGCATCGGCCTTCTCATCCAAGTCTTGGCATGCATTTCCCAAAGTGTTGAATTTAGTTTTAGTAAGGTGGTCAGATGTGATGTTTTCAATAATGAAACTGTACCATGTGACATTATGACAGTCTGCAGCTTCCCTCGACTTTATGGAGCTGTACAAGCACCTGTAAAAGGGGGCTAAACACATAAAACTGGAGTTACACACACTAACTACTTAGTAAAGTTTGTTAATTATTGTTGAAAATTCTGCCATTCAAACACTAAAATGTTTGATTAAGAAACATCTGCTAGTTTCTGCTAAGAAACATCTGCTAGTTTCTAGTAAATAGTTGAAACTAGTTTCAACTATTTACTAGAAAAATAATCATAATATAGTAAAGTGACATTGATTGGGTAATTAATAGGGTATTAAGTCATGTGCAAACTATTACATTGTAAAGATAACCTTCCCAACAATGGTGATTAATATTGTATGTCATAGAAGTGTTAGTGCTTCCCTTCTAGTGGCCAATATCTTTGCATCAATGAATAACAGTGGATTAATGCTAAAAGGTGTGTCTTCCCACACAGGTCAGCGCCGTTACCATGGCGAGGGCTGGGCGCCCTGCATCTGAGAGCTATCAGCCAGCTTGCTTTTCTGTTAGTCAGTCACTCTCTTACTCCAGTGGAGCTCCAAAAGTGGAGGATGAAGATGATCAAGCACCAATTTTCTCCCTCTCTAAGAGCTCCATGGATGTTTTAATGGCTGCAGGTCCGCCACACAAGCGTGATCCAGCGTGGACCAGACTGGACCTGAGGCGCAGCTCAAGCACCAACACCCACTCTGAGCAGAACTCCGTCACGCTGCAGCCGCTGCACGCTCACATGTGGCAACATGTCAGCACCACCAACAGCCACCAGTTAGCATCCACGACCCCAAATGTTGACATCAACAGCTCTCCTGCTCTCAGCGAGCATTGGGTTTCCAACATGGAGCGATGGAGCGCGTGTAGCGGCAGCACACATAGCCGCAGCAGCACGCCGGACACAGTTGTGTCACGCCCCTCCAGTCTCATCCATGAAGCCATTTGTTCTGCAGCACCACATTCTCCAATGTCCAAACTGACCTGTCCATCAATTACACCCTCGCCGTTCATCTCCCCACTCAACACGCCTACTTTACCACCTGTACAGACTTCTTCACCACTTCTGCTGAACTCACTGCAGCAGGAAGATTTACTTGAACCGTCACCTATATTCTCATCTCCAAAGATTGACAACTCTTCAAGCTTTCAGATCCACTCTCCTGATACACTCTGGCTCACCAGCACACATGACGAAGGCTTCTTGGAGAATAATTTCCTTTCCTTTCAGTTCCCTTCCCCAATCCTGTCTTCTGTTAGTTTAGATGAAGCAGGAGTGTCTTCAAATCCCGAATGCCTTGTTGATGATGTGATAGAACCGCTGTCCAGCCCTACAGGAATACTGGAGGGTGAAGAAGCAATAAGCCCTGTGCAAATGCTTAGCTACCTGACACCTGATTCTCCAAAGCAGCAGTCAAAAACAGGACCATCTGTCTGCTATCTTGAGCTGCCGTGGCAGCCAGAGCAAATCTGTGCAGCAGGTCGAGGTAGGGGGTCACCACTTGTCTCTTCCCTGAGTGACTCACGGTTGGGTGACACCTGCAGGTGCTGCTTAAATGCCAGAGAGGGCACTGAAAGGGCTATGAAGGTAGAGCCGCTCAGGCAAGAAGCTCCAATGGTGTCACGGCCAGAAATGGCAGATGCAGCTGTGCAGACGGTCTCTCCTATTGGCTCATGGTGGGACCTCAAGAGGAACATTTCCACATCCAACATGGGGTCCCATTCGATCTTAGGCTCACCACCTGGATCCAGACTGAACCTGAAGTCTTCAGCAGGGTCTAACTCCAATCTAGTGTCAGCATCTTCCAGCATGTTCCCAGTTAGCAGCGTAGAGGAGGAGGAAAAACAAGTAGAAGACCCCGCGTTGGAAGTTACCTCTGCTTCTTCACACGATCTGGAGAGCAGGAGGCCGTGTCTGAAGATTCAGGCAGAGGAAAGAGATGAGCTAGGTGGACGGAGGAGCAGTATGAAGCAGGTGCAATGGGATGAGGATGGGATGACATGGGATGTTCATGGAGCATCTGTGGACCCTGATGAGTTGAACGCAGCCATACTAAAACATCTGGAAAGTAAGAACAGCCCACAACCACTAAGACGTTCCTCGAAGAAGAAGAAAGCACCTAAACCTCCTCAAAACCTTGATATCACTGTGTCCCCTAAGAGCGAAGGAACAGCAGAAGCAGATCAGGGTAGAGAAGAAGAGCAGGAAGGAGGGGGACATAAGATAGAAATAGAAGAAGCTTCACATAGAAAAAGCACAGCAGAAGATGACAAAGCAAAAGAAGATGAGCCGGAGATTTGTGGAGAGGAAGGCAGCCACCATTCTAAGTCCCCCTCATCTGGGAATGGACACAGCCGGAAGAAGAGTGTGTTAAGGTCACTGAGGAGGCCAAGATGGTGTGGAGCCTCCACAAAGGAGGATGACTAATATAGCAAGCTAAATTAAATCTATGATAACAAATTAAAACCTCAGGATGCACAATATTCATAACCTTGGATTGAAGCTGAAAGAGTTGCAGAGTTCTGTTCAGCTCTATTCTAGATTTCTGTCGGCATGTTTTCTGTTATTAGGTACAACTTTCAACATGGTGCAACATTAGTCATTTCTTCCTCGCTCACTGGTATTCACTGTTTAGTGACAGATAGATGTATCTCTGCTGAACTTTTCACGAAAGTCACAAGTCATCACTAAAACGTGTTCCTGTAGATGTACAATAAAATATTAGTTTCCATTGCTGAATTTTTTTGGCTTGTGAGTGATTACTAAAAATGAGCAACACAACGGACATAAGGATAAGAAGTGATGGGTAGGAGTTTTCTCTGTGCAAATACATGCTTGTTGACTTAATTTGTCATTCTAAATTGAGCCTAGGTATAGAAGTTTATGGTGGGTGTTTGCTTATGTCTCTTTAGCTATTTACGCATTCACAACCTCAGAAATCTTGAAGACCCAAGTCTGTATATTTTCCACACTCTCCTTCAGACATACTCATACTACTGGAAAAACTCAGTTGTTTAGGTCAGGGAGTTTCCTTGATATAGCCTTTAGCAAGGCAGTACACATGATGTCCACTGGCTGGCAGTGAATGCATTCTTATTCTCACACCAGTACAATCTTATATTACTTTGACTTTGTACAAGGGTATTGGCACGCTACCATAAGACCGGTTAATGTCTGATCCGCTTGGTCATTGTATTCTTATTAAGTTGGGTTAGGCTCTAGCCTTACTGAACCCTAGTGTAATAAGCAGATCAGAAAAGGGATTGATGGATGGGTTGCTGTTAGCGTCCTATACACATTAGAGTTGGGGGCCAATAGAACAATTAGCCAACTCTTCTTGCTTAGTTTGCTTAGTTCAAGCATAATAAATACATACATTGGCATTTCACTGCAAATGAATGTTATGTACTAATCAGGACTAGCACTGGTTACCAACCACTCCGCACATTATGACATAAACACAACCAAGCAATACGCACAGTAGTTAAGTTAGTTCTACAATGACCAGCACTAAAATTCTGATTACATAAATCTGGAGTGTTGAGAACCGAAGTTAAAGGCAACTGGACATCTTTTCATTATTATGAATTCCTGTCATCTCAAGTCTTCTGCAGCTCTAACAGCTGACAAGAAATTCCAGGTATTTGACCTCAATGGTGTAATTGAAGATCATCTGACCCTAATAACTCGTATGATGACATGGTGGTGCTTAATTTATGGTACTTCAGTTATGTTTGTATGTGTGGAGAAAGACTATAGACATACATACAGGGCTAACTGACCAACAACAGCACAAGCAAGAGAAGCTCACAGACTAGTTGTGCCACATATTTTTGAAATTGACCCCATCTGACAACAAGCTACCACCGTGTAATTTCCCCTTGGGTCAGCGACTCTCAGACACACCTAAAAGCCAACCACTCAACATAAGGTTGGGTTTTCAGATGGGAGATGAAATGTCTTCAAGAACCTGAAAAGAACTCATGTTGCCTTCAACTTCAGTGTTTAACAGAACCATACCCTGTTGACCAGAACCTACACGGACACCTAAATCTGGATTTTTCTTAATATTACACCCTAAAGAGGCTTCTCTGCATAAATATGTATTTTATTTTTTAAGCATGAATCACCTAAAAATGTACATTTGTTAATTTGTGTTTAAACTATGAATGCGCAAATGTGTTTGTAAATGGGTTTTATTATCGACAACGTGCTAGTTATCACATATATCTTCAACAACAGGAAAAAAAAGTAATAAAATGAAAACGTTTCCATAAATACACGTTCTATAAATTTGGTCTCTTGCTGAAATCTGTAATTGTTTGGTTACTTTGCTGTTTGAACTTTTGAAGCAACACATCACCTCACTCAACTTGTTCACTGCGAGGGAAAACACACACACACACACACACACACACACACACACACACACACACACACACACACACACACACACACACACACACACACACACACAAAGTTCAACTGTATGTAAACTTGGTGAACCACAGTTGTGAGTTTTTGGCCATTCAGGCATTGCCATTCAGATGAGCAGGCACATTCTCTCTCATTCACCAAGAGTAAAAAGGCTCAGCTCACTAGTGGCTTCGACTGCAGTTATTGTTGTCATATTTTCACAGATCTGGATTTGTGTGTAGAAAAGGCAGGAGGGTCACTTTTATATGTATTTTTATGAAAACCGATAAGCAGATATGTTCTAAATAATTCAAACAATAGACTGTCAAATAATTAAGTTAAGGTGACATAAACAAAGGACACGTTGTTACTAATTTGGGTGAACTGACTATACTAGAATCAACAAGGGTTCTGTAAAGCTGATATATTATGTGCTATTTGAAAGTCTCTAAAATGTAATAAAGATGTAAAGTATTTAAACACTTTTGGTTTATAATGTCTTTAACCAAAATATTCACCAGATAAGTGACAATTCAAAAATAAACCTAGCAGCTCTGTGAGGCTGTCATTCGGCACAAAAGTGCAAATAACAGTCAAAGCCCATTCACAAATTAACAGGAAAGCAACCCTCTGTCCACCAGGGAAGACCCCAACATACGGGCACTGAATCGAGCTCCAGCCAAGATGTGCACTGAGGCAAGCTTGACTATATAGGAGCTCAAACTCCTTTCCCACCAAAGGTGATGTTCCACATTACTTCCCCCCTCACCCTCAAACCATCATGGGAGCTGGCTGCAACTCCCTGACCTGCTTCTGACGGAGGTTTAAAAATTAAAGATGATGCTGTCATTAGTCCAACAGATATTTAAATGTAAAGTAGTGAAAAGATTTTGACCTGATCATGGACGTCATGATCAGGAAGTTGAAGTAGTAATTGTCCTCAGCGAAAAATTTATGTTGGCACAAAATATTATGGGTTTATTTTCTATTTATTTCTGTAAATATTGAGATTACTGGTAAA
>VURO01026933.1:68596-106880 GCA_015108175.1 Pelvicachromis taeniatus
GGGTTGTGTGGTTTTGGCTAGCAAGGACTATTAAAGGGAGAAGCCAGCAGGTTAGTGTGTGTATGTGTGTGTGTATGAGAGAGAAAGAGAAAGGGAGAGAGAGAGAGAGCTTGGCTTCTCTCAACTAATTAAAATGTGACTTCATGCAAAAAAAACACATCCACAGTTTGAAGCCAAGAATATGGGTTTACGCTCACAGCTCGGTCAGTGTTTTGATATCCAAACAGTCTAAATCGAGTGTGAGCAGGATAATTTATCCCTGTGTGATGTGGGTAACACTGCTGTTACGTTTCTGAGGAGCCACTAAGGAATTCCTTCAGTTAATGACTAATTCAATAAAGTGAGTCGATAACGGTCACTTTTTATGAACACTGACCACTAAACTGGACGAGAGAGAGAGAGAGAGAGAGAGAGAGAGAGAGAGAGAGAGAAAAGATGGCCTCATCGCCCTCTGTAGTGTGACAAGTGGCTACAGAGTTTCAAGCTTCAAAAACAAGCGGGGTTACCTTCATCCAGCAGCCGCTCCAGATGCGTGAAGATGCCGCTGAAGTTGGGCAGGGAGCTCATCACCTTCCGGTCGTTCATCAGCTGCATTAGATAGTCCGGGTTGGACTTGGGTCTCTCCTTCACCTCTGTCTCCCCAACCATGGCTTTTGATTAAGCAATAAAGTGACCTAGCGAGCAGGGAAAACTTGATGAAGGGTTTTTTTTTCGTATTTATTATTTTTTGGGGGGGAGAAACACACGCCCCGAAAAGCGATGCGAGGATCCCAGAGGACTCCGCCGAGCGTGACCCGCTGACCGCTTCTACACCTACTGAGAAAATTCAACTCTCAGCTCCGGTTAAATCGACTGTCCCTCGGTTAACGTCTCCTATGCGAGCCCTGTCTTCTTCCACACGGTCCCCCCCTCTGCTCGACTCTCTCCAGAGTTTGAAAAAGTTCCTGTACGGGGAGAGAGTTCAGCTAGGTTTGACACTTTTCCCGACTCGGCGCACTTCTCCGGCGGCTATAAGTTTACCATCAACTAGTCTGATCCGCCGCGGCTCCTCCGCTTGTGTCCGCCCGGTGTGTCGGTATTCTGCAGAGGGGATCGGCTCGCTATCATATGATTACAGTACGGCAGCTAGACGAGTGGGCTATCGGGAGCGTGCTGCGCGAAGCCGATATCAGTGGATGGGCGGAGGAGGAGGAGGCTCGTGCCCGTCCCCTCGGCAGCAGCAGCCTGTGAAGCAGCACCCCTCTTTCTCCCTGACCCCCGCGCACACGCGCGCACGCACACACACACACACACACACACACACACACACACACACACACACACACACACACACACACTGAATAACAATAAAACAGCTCTGCATAGGTATGCACACCTGTTCTACAACAGTTACTGTCCATCACTCGAACCACGAAGTGTGTGCGCCCCCAGGATCTTGTCTTTTTGAGGTCCGTGCACTTTATTTATTTGTTGTTATTTTTTTTAAACTTAAAGTCCTGCAGAAAGGACGACTGTACTTTTTTCTTACTTTACTGGATTCGTTTTCATTTGGTTTTAGTAGATCTGATTATTACAGTTTATTTTTATTTATATGTCTGATTTTGGTTTAGTTATCACGAGTTTTCAGTATTACTTTTACTTTTCCTTCATTATGTAATGGGTAGCATGGCTTATATTTTGTCAGAGGTAGCAGATGTGACGTTCAGAACTGAACGGCACAACAATACAAACACAGAAAGGGGGGCATACTCTCCCAGTATACCTCCCAGTCTCACTAAACACAGGCACCAATACCTCCTGAAACTGGTCTTCCCCCAACACCACCACAGTTTAGACTGTAGATAAAATCGCAAAAAAAAATAATTAAATAGCAATAACAAAATAATAAATACATTTAAAAATAAAATAAAAAAATTACAAATGAAGAAAAATAATGAATAAAAGTAATCATTATTAATAATTAAAAAGTAATAATTAATCACAATAACTAATGACAAAAATAAATAAAATGTTTTATACTTCTGTTCTAGTCTCATATTGAAATTCCTTGCAAGTATTCAGTTACTAGCAAATGAAGTAAAACTGCCAGTAAAAATACTAGTAAAAGTTTTGCATGATTTAATGTAATACTTTAAATCAAAACTTCAAAGATAGGTATTCTGAAAAATGACTTTTGTGAGTGATGATTAGACATGACATTACTGTATTGTCAACAGTGATTGAAGCGATTGAAAACAGCAGTATTCTTCCTATACAGCAAGGTATCTGCATATAAGCCTCTAAGATAAGCTAAAGGGGACATGAGATGATAAATGGAGTACAAACTGCAAAAATCTAAGCTTTTATCAACACTTTTATTCCCACATTTGATCCTTTACTCAGAGATGTTTAAAGGGAAACAGCTCCTAAACGTCTGAAACTTTCCTTTCATAAGAAGTCACAAGCCACACATGTCAGAAATTACTGGCTTAACCCTGAGCTGTGTATTCAATACATGTGTATAAAAAAAATAACCTTGAAGTGGGCTTTAGCCGTCAAATAAAAGAAGTGGCTCGTATGCAGGCGTTCAATCAGTATAAACTATAAGCACCTCACAGCTGTGCACAAGTACAGTGCTTGAATAAATGAACGAAGACCTTTCCACCACTGCTGATTGCATTTATTACTGATTGATACGTTGATTGCTTTTAATGTAAGGGAATGGTTGCTTGGTCCAGTCACCCATAGAGAGAAAAGCAGGAAAACCTCCGATTTGAAAGGAGATTTTGGCCAATAGAATCAAAATTGACATCTGATTTTCTCTTGTGGCTACTTGATTTATTTTTTTTAGCTTTTCAGATTACAGTTTTACACAGATTATTATTTATCAGTTAAGAATATACAACCCTTAGATCAAAATTAAACATTGCGGTACCTCTTAATTAGTACATGTATGTATTCGAATTGCTTTTTGTTGGTAGTACTGTTCTTGTCCTCCAATGGAAAACTCTCCTCTCCTCTCCTGTTCACACCCTTCGCTTTGAAGACTTTTGTCACTGAAATAATAAGATGGTGTGAGTGCTGCATTTGTCCTCTGTGGGTGGTTACTGCTGCTGCTGCTGCTGCTGCTCCACCAGGAGAAATGTTACTGCTGAAGAAACAGATAGGTGCGAAGGTCTAAACTTAACTTGTTGTAAATCACACGCATGTGCGTGCGCACACACACACACAAACACATAGTGGCGACACAATCTGTGTGCCCATGCATGCCTCGGCTTAAGCCTTTTGTCAGGCCCTGCTGGCCTCCCACCTGGTTTCTCTCCTCTTTCCAGTCTTACACACACACACTGTGCTTTTTCCTTGTAAGACCAAACTTATGATTGAGGCTGTGTGTACGTGTGCGTACGTGTTTGTGTGTGTCCGAGCAGCAGGAATTGTAACGGTGCAGCAGCGCTGGTAATGGCTGGTCAGCTGGTATGGCGAGTATTCAGGGCGGGGGCAGTGCATTGTCCTCTCATAGCTCTAACAATGCCCCTCTGAGCAGGCCACACATCTACCAGTCACGGGCCTCTCGCTCACTCTCTCTCTCTCTCTCTGACTCTCTCTCTCTCTCTGCTTTTCTTTCTGTCTGCCATATTTATTCAGCCCCATAGTGAAGTGTAAAGTGAGATGTGATAGCAGCCAGCGTCCCTGACCTTTGACTGAAGCGTCAAGGTCAACCGGCTAATATTAGAGCTCGTGTCACTCATCGCCTCTCTGCAGCCACATCACACCTTGCATGTTCATTATCGCGTTAAATAATTAATAAACACCTCGAATCTTGCATGTATTCATAAGTGCCACTCCTTTATGAATAATTAATTTTCAGCATCAGTTCTTAACGCACTGATTTTTAAACCAGTTTCTTATATGTGGTACTTCATTGGCGTGTCTGTGCAACAATTCATATAATCAAAAAGCAGTTTGAGGCTTGGTTAGTTTATGAGAATTAATGTATTTTTCAAAGTATTTACAAAGCAAAAACTTCAACAATCCAACACATTTTCTTATGTTTCACCAATTAGAGTGTTTCATCTTGTTACAGCAATAAAAGTTATTGTTTTACATCATTGTAGGCATATTATATTTTAGGTTTGGAAAGAGCAGCAGCCTGGAAAGAACATTTTGAAAATGTTTTCTGATGTTTTACATCCAAAATATTTAACGATGAAGGAAGCAAATAATAGGTTATTTACTTAACAATTTCAAGAAGTCTGTGTCATTTTTTTTGAAACAGTTTTCTTTTCTAAGTCAAAATCATTTATCAAGAAAATGTCAAAGATTAATAAATGAAACTCAACCGATATAGTTTCTCCTCTTCCCACAATGAGAAGGCCACGCCTGCTGCATTATCACTGATGGAAAGACACCCTCTTGTGGGCTTCTAATGTAAATGAAGTCATCCAGTTAAAGCTCTACAAATCACCCAGTTTTCCACAGAAAAATATGAAATTTGGAATCCAAATAAAATAAATCTGAAGAGGCAGATTATGGAAATTAGCTGTAGACAGCTATGAGAACAGCTGTGGCAGTGTGACTGTCACAGATTACACTGTCACAGAACACTCACACTGTCACTGCTGGACTTAATTAATTAATTAATTAGATCAACATGACGGTCAGCATGATTTGGTCACAGTTGGTTACCTGCAGTCACCAACAGAGAGCAGCAGAATACAGACAACATATAGGATGCTCTTAGCAGATTAAAAGTTTAAAAGCTGCCTCTGTGGGAGGGTGTAAACACTGTCTGAAGACAACACTGAACCTTGTTTGATTAGTCACTTATTTGATATTTCTGCAGGTGTATTACCATTAAAAGGCAAAGATGCCGATGCTTTTAATGCAATATGCATACAAATGTAGGTGTCCCATTAGAAGCATGAACACAGGGGTGGAAACGAAGTATCTACATCTAGTCATGGATGATACTTCAGTACAATTCTGATGTACTTCACTTTACTTCCAAAATCTCCAGTTTTGGCCTATATGTTTTATTTCTTGCCCAATTAATAATGTAGCCACCCATTTACTTTTCACTTTGCATTTTAACAGACAACACATAATACTTCTAATAAAGTATCTATTTTTTAATAGATTCAATTGCCCAAGAGATTAAAGAGCATAAAAATATCTCCTCTGCTACAAACTACAGTAGCTACACGGACAAGAATGATCCAATTATTCAGTAATGCAACACCTACGTGGAGGTCATGTGTGTTGTATTTTGTGTTCAATTCAATTCAATTTATAAAGCGCCAAATCACAACAATCACAATCACCACAACTGTCACTTCAAACCTCTTTATATTGTTAGGTGGAGACCTACAATAATTATGTAGCTCTTCACATAACTGTGTAATTATGACTTTTGAATGGACTATTTTCACTTGCACCTGAGTACTTTCTCAGATTTGCGATGCTACTTTTTGTAAGGTCCTTGGCTAAATACTTGACACTAGCTCTAGTGGAAATTAAGAACTTGCACTCAGATACTCAACTGAAATACTATTTTTGGACTCTTAGCTCCATTTTATACATTAAAATGTCAGTGATTACCTGATGGGTAATAAATGCTTTCACTGGATACTTCAAGAAGTTACTTTAATTTCACATCATTTTTCAAAATAGAAATTCAATAAAGTGGCGCTTTAGTTTTCTTTCACACCACCCCGATCTTCACTTTCCCTTGTTTGTCTCTATGTCGGTCTTTCGCGTCTTGAATCCTGCAGCAGGACATCACCTGCTCACCTGGTCGAGGGGTTCATGCTAATCTAAAGCCGATTAAGCTTCTTATCTACTCAGCGCTGGTTATGTGCTTTGGTCCAACAAAAATACAGCACAGAGTTGGCCTCTTTACCATTCCTGCTGACTCCTCACAGCACTCCCTCACATCTGCTCTAACAACACCACACTGGCTTTAATATCATGCCTCGTAATTCCTCGTGGCTGAGGTTTTGAGAACATGTGGATTTCAATTCAGATACACACATTATTAGCGGATTTAGCTTCAACAGGATGGATAAAGAGTACCTTACAGGTTATTATTTACCAATATATGAACCAAAGAGATCAAAGGATTTTCTGACTTGCGTCCTCTGAAGTCAAAGCTCATTTTGGAGTAGATTTAAGTCTCAAAAAGTGCATAAAACCAACAAAAAGAACAACTGAGAGTAACATTTCTTGCATGTTTCTTAAGAATGCATCCCGTGTATAGCTCCTCCCCAAGCACACACACATACTGTACACGCATGTCCTTACAGTGGACATGTGAAAAGTCATCCCATGGCCATGTGAAAGCAGTAATACCTTAATAGCCCTTATCCTATTGGCTTAATAAGGAACCCAGTGGCACTCACAGCATGCCTCATGACTCAAGGTCGAGGCAACACAACGCCATCATTGCACTGCTGCATGTCGACTCTAAAATCCTTTATTCGCGTATACAGTCAGCATAATCTCTCCTCTACGCAGTCACACAAAGCCAAGAAAATGATTTGGAAAAAAAACCCAAAACACTTTACATTGATTTAAATAAAAGATTCAACTTAAATACATTCTTTTAAAAAAGTTAATTTTTCATCTTTTCTACATCATATACAAATGTATATACTGTACATACACATATGTCAATATACAGATACTGAATGCAGTAGGGAAATATCAAAGAGGATCTGAGATTACAGTACAGGGGTCAGGAACCAAGATTTAGCTGCCAATTTCAGGCCACAGGTTTGGAGTCGCCCCATGTTTCTGAACCTCCTGATTCCCATGCTCAGTCTTGATCCATGTGTTGCACCGTTCATGCATGACTGATTCATTTAAGTGGATATTATACTCCATCTCAGCTGCTTATCCAGTGAACTGGAGTATAAATGGAAGCGAGTCAGATGGGTTAATTTGTCTGCTTTGACTATAAAGTAGCCTAGACGGGTTAGCAAAAATAATACACTGTGAAACCTGAGTTAAATATCTTCAATCTGCACCTTTGGCTTCCATGAGAGGGGGGGATTGCATAGCAACCACCATCCACACCAAACTATGTGACAGCAAAATAAAGGAGAAAATTACATGCTTCAGTACATATAACATTTACTTGATTTAGAACTTTGCACTTTTTTTTGGAGGAAAAAAAATGCACAAAGTGTCAGAAAGCAGGACTGTAAACCTAATTAAAAACATGCTGGTGCAAAAACAAACAAACAAACAAAAAGAAAGAAAACATGCTGGCGCTTGTTTTACTGGGGAAAACTAAAAACCCATCGAGTCGCTATTTATCAAAGTATGAATATGTAATATGATCTTTTCATGTCCATTTCTAATGAGTTCATAACCCAATATATGAGTAAGCCTACAAAATAAATGGTGGTAGAAAAATCTCACGTCTTTCATTTTCTCCTCAGGTGGGAGTGGGGTCAGTTTGTTCAGGTTGTGTAGCTAGCTCAGCTCACTGTTTCAACCGTTGCCTCCCCCTCCTCCACCTTGCTGCCTTTGCCCATGGACTTCATTTTGTCCATGATGTCAGTGAACGTCTCCTTCACTGTCTTCTCCAGGAGCCAGCCCTCGCTCTCGCTTTCTGGATCCTCAGGATTAGCAAGATTAGACAGGGAGCTGTGGACGTACTGCATGCCCGCAGTCACACCACCCTGCAACGGACAGGAACACAGATCTGATGAACTTAATGTGAAATGTAACCATGAGACATGAAAGAAAGTTGTTAAGAAGGGAAGTTATTACACGGCTGTGCTACAATAATTGGATTGAAATTCAAATTTAATCAGAAAGATAGAAAAATGACATCATATAAAGGAAGTCAATGCATTAAAGTTGAACAAATGTTGTCTGCACTTTAGAACATAATATTATCGAGACAATTAGACAATTAGTAGAGGATATCTAGACAAAAATTTGCATCCAATCTGCATGATGACAAAAATATTGTCACAGCTAAGGAAAAGTATCACCATTGCTCAGCTCCAAATTAGTGGGCCTGTTCTACTCATTTGTAGTTTCATATTTTATTCTTGGAATTTACTTAAGTAGCATTGCATGTTTCGGTTAAAAATAATATTTATTTATCTTCTACTTGGTCTTGATGCTCCACGATGCATGATTTTCTCTGATTGGCTGCCCTGCCCAAAAAAAATGTGCTGCAGCACAACAACACCGATTACTTGTCTAGAAATGTAATCAATACTGCTCTTTCAGATAAATTAATAAATCCTTTAATAAAATTTCAAGGAAAAATTAACAGTATCTAATGTTTTCCAGTGTAACAATTTGAACTTCAGAACTTCAGACTCATTAATAATATTAAAAAATATTCAAGCAAAGGAAAATTCAATTAAGAGCTTACATTCTTCAAGTAATCTACAGCCTATAGGGCTAACATCTCATTAGGACAGTTAAGATCCAGTTACTGTAAATGGAGACATCAGATCAGGAGATCAGACTCCTGGAAATAAGTATTTCCTTGTCACCTCTTGCAGATTAACCCATATGTGTCGGCACAGAGATGCTTACATAACTCCTCTTTTAAATCTAGGAATCCTCTGAGCGTGTATCTGATTAGCTAAAGCTGTTTTTAGAACAAACATTTGTCTGCTGAATTTCTGGGGCACAGATGTTATCTGTATGGCTCTATTTACTGTCTCCTCAAGGTGATGCAGGAACCCAAACAATTTATGCCATCACTGTGATCACTGGCTTCAAGGATTCACCTGTACATGTCTATTTGTTCTGGGTAATCATAATTTGGCCTTAAAAACAACAACAGATGTTGGCAGTGGAGGCCGAGGAGAAAGTCGAAGAGAGGAAAGAGGACACACATGGCTATTACAGGATTTAGGTAGAAAGTAGCAGGTGAGAAACTGCAGGTGAGCTCAATCATGCCAAAGATGGCACATGGTAACTCAATAGTAGGGCAGGAGAAAATATATTTAGGTAAAGAGGATAGTGGTGTCTGGGAAGGAGATGGAGTAAGTTGATATTACTGATAGCGTGGGCAGACTGTGGAAAGAAGGGAAGAAGCAGGAATGGAGGAAATGGATGGAAGAAATACCAACTAGGTCAAGGCTTTGCGTGTTTATACACCTGACTTCCTACTACCTAGACATTAAAGACTTTCTCTCCAGTCCTGTTTTCTAACTGAAAATGATCTGAAAACAAAATGCAGAACAATATAAAAGTGATTAAAAATCTAATCTGATACAGGTACAATATTTGAGACTTAAGAAGGCTATTGTCACTTTTATCTGCTGAGAGGGGAAACTTCGGTCCATAAGGTGTGCAGGTATGTTATAAGTTGGTGTCTATTTTTTTATGCCAACTATGCAACTAGAGCAAACGTGATGAGGTAACTCAAGAATTTCTGTGAAAATAAACTGAGAACTGATTTTCCTTGAAGAAGAAATCAACATATTTATTCCCAACTGCTCTTCCAAAGTGACTTTTGCAAAGGTTAGAGACTGTTTAATCTACTGCATGGAAGTGAGTTGGACAGAAATCATAGGTTAAGGACAGAAGGGGGGGGTTAACCAGTTGCCAAACCAACCAATTTGTCTTTGTTCATGCAAAAATGAGAAGTACTGCTTGAAAACACACATAAATATCACTGATTTGTCAGATGGAATGGGCTGTATAATCTGTATTATTATTCTGAAAATAACAATTTTCCACATTATTTCTCATTTCAAATGCAGCTTTTCCCTGTTCAGAATTCTTTGGACTTTAACATAGCTCATTGGGAATATGGAAAAACATTGCCTGGTGCCCATTTTCCTGTCAGCTGTTTCTTTTGTAGGCTTCACCAACAGATTTCAAGGCTGGAGTAGTGCTCAAAAGAACAGTACATATTTCTGATTAGAATGACCAACACACCTGCCTAGCTTCAATTTAGGTATCAGCAGGGTTGTTGCTATTTCCAGATATTGAAATGCCAAGCTTATCAAGAAGCAGACCAGCTGTTTGTATCTTCAAACAAGCCTTCCACCAGTGGACAATGCAAGGTAGCATGTAATTGAAAACATTACCTGATGAATGTTTTTATTATCCATGTATTTAGTTTAGTAGAAATATTGTCTTTTTTGTAATAGGGGTGGCAACAACAATATTTAGTGCATGTAAGGTCACTGTTGCATTTGAGGGATTTGAAAAACACCCACGACAATTGAAACACTCAGCAACTCTCAAGCAGGGCCTTCTATTGTTTATTTTCTTTCCACTGGAATAGATTAATGAGGATGTACTGTTTGAAAAACCAACATTAGACAGATTAAATGTTGCACTAGAAGACTTAATTAGACTTTAATGCTTGATCTCTATTCCTCCATGCAGTGGATAGTGCGTGGGATTGTCCTAACTTTTAAATGAAGTTGAAAGAAAGCTACATTTTCCAACTAAGAAGTGAACTGACCTCCAGCATAGCGACCAGTATCACCAGGGCTCCGATGGTGTTCATCATGCCGCCATAGTAGGACAGCAGGGCGTCACGGCATCCCCGCTTCCACACGTTAAGATCCTCTGTGTAGTGGTCGTAACTGTAGTGGGCAGAGTTGTTGGTCATCTGTGCCTGAATGCAGGGTCTGGGAGAACTGGGGTTACAGCAGCTGAAGGGCACTCCATCCATCAGATACTGGCCATCAACATTACTGCCAGTGCGGCTAGGAAGATGAGGAACAGTATCATGTTACAAACGGTTGGAGGTGAAGTTGATGTTAAAGGTCAGGAATGGGCTAGACTTCCCTTCTTTCAGATTTAACAGACAGATTTCCCATACATTACTGCGGGTCATAAGGGGTTGTTTTATATTTTGCAGTACAATCTTACCTTAACAATAAACAACATTAAATCACCTATCTCACCTTCACAAAGCTAGCCTGAATTGGCATTCAGTCGTCAGCTAACATTTTCCATCACGCGCTGCTGTTTCAAAATATCTCAAGAACTACATATTAAGGTCTCAACAACTGCAATAAGCAAGAAGGCAGGCACTCAAACATTGAAATGAGAATCACTGCTCAGTCTGAGTAGCTGATCTTGACTGTGACCTTGTAGGTCAATGGAAAGAGAAGTGTAATTGGATCACAAAGAACTGGGGGGTGTCAGATATGTATTGGGTATTTCTAGAAATGTCACCACCTTCTTAAGCTCTGCAAATTATGACCCAGACAACTTGTTGGTCAAAAGCACAGAGCATACAAGAAAGACTTTATGATGTAGAACAATTCTGGAGTTATTGTTACTAAGAAAGTTGGCAGTGAATGTGATATCTTGCATGTATAAGTACAACAAAGACCTGTAATGGTACCACAACAACGCTGATCCCAAATCAGAAAGAGAACTCTAAAGGATAGCTGTTTCCTGTTTTCATGATAACGCTGTTGTCCTTTGTTTATGCTAACGTGAGCATCTCTGGCTACAATTTTCTTTTGACTGGCAGTGCTGTTACTGGAGTGCTGCCATGTCCTCTGCTGATTGGACAAGACAGTGGTTCATGAAGGACAAGACACTGTAATCCTGGAGATTAAACACTAATTATGTCCCGGCTCACAAAATTGTTTACAAAAAGTTAAGTGGCGCTTGTTGGCCGAGACATAAACAGACTACTGCAAAGACTTCACATAGGACTTGACTCTATCTTTTTCTGCAACCATTCACTAAAGTCCAGATCTTCACATAAAAATGCCCCCAGATCTCTTCTCTGACCCCAAGAGCACGTCTCCACTATGAACTATAGTGGTCACCATTTCTGCTACGGTAATCCTCAGTGGATGAAAGTAAGTATTACGCCTGATCTGATCTACCTTCATTTCAAATCCACTTATACTGAACTCTAACTTTGCACAGATCACCTCACCTCAGAAGCATGGTGCACTTAGGTTCAATGACAATCCAAAAACATTCATTTTACTCCCACGTTATACATTAAATATCTGTGCAACTTTTAAAGCTTACAATAAAGGATTTAACTTGTTAAAATCTGTCACTTACTCTCTGACTTCCTTTGCACTGAAGTCCAAGTAGCGGTTGCTGACCCACTGAATCTCAAACCAATCTCTGTAGTTGTCATTTCCACAGCAGCGAAACTCAATCTGCATCAAGTCCAGGGTCCTCTTCATGTAGCAACGTCCCGGTGTGTCGGTGTCCTTGTAGAACTTCATGCCGTTCCTCAATCCTTCAGCCAGGGTGAACTGCATAGGGATTCTCATCAAGAAACACAGCAGGGACGTGACAAGCAGCAGGGCGTTGAATCCCACACAGAATACCAAGTATGTCTTCAATATGGGCTTCCACTTTGCAAACTTTTCGGGGTCCAGTGAGTCATAGCAGACTTTGCCTCCAAAGACGTTGATGCTGCAGGCTATTAGGCCCATGAGAATAAGCAGATTGGGCAAAAAGTGGCTTTCATTGTTGTCCATAAGTTCAGAGCGTTTTCGCAGCTCGATCTTGAAGAACAGACCCATGCTGAGGACCAACACGCCGGCCAGCACAGCAAACCAGTACATGAACCAGACTGTCTGAGCCAGCTTTACTCTCTTTTTCAGATCAAACTTAACTGGCAACAAAGCCATTCTTCAATCTGCGATGTGTCCTTGCCTGTGAAAAACACTGTAGGAGTTCCAAGATTTCCCCTTCGGATTAGATAAAGTTCTTGTATATGCCAACCTGCAGTTACTTCTTTGATTGTAATCAATATGTCCTCTGGCTGGTCCAAAAGAACAGAAGAGTCAGCTCAGTCTGTAATCCATCCTATGGCAAAAGAACAGCTAAAAGGAACTCAGGAGAACAGCACTGGAGCCTTATTTCAAAGGTTCTTCTGCACCATTGTGTCATAAAATTCAGTGTTCAAAAAGGTTTATTTCGTCAAACCTTTGCAAGAGAGGCTAATGTTGCGTTCTCTCGAAGAGGTTGAGGATGGCCGGGGATCCTCATGATCAAACTCAAAGTTGCAGTACGTCATGCTAAGCCCCTGTAAGCAGCCTGATCCAATTTACAGAAGATGAGCCTGATCGTAAGCTGCTGCCAGGGGCCATAATTGGTTCGAGTGTTCATGTGGTCATGGTTGCCTTAATCAAACACATCAGGAGTAGCACAAGTTTCAGCCGATGGTTCACAAAGATAATGGACATGACAGTAGGGCTAATGATGGAGCCTAATCATTCATAGGTATGGGGTCCACAAGCTCAACACAAACTAGATGTCATCACAATGGAGCAAAAACACTGAGTTGATAAAGTCCCAGTAACACATTTACAGACACAAATTTCAGGCTCATTTATTGGAGTTTCCACTATGACTGTACTTTGGAAGTAATTGTTTAATAAATCAAGACCAAACCGTGACAAACTGGACAGATTAAATTTAGCTTAAACATTAAACATGAAAATTCAATGTTTGTAGTAAACTTTGTCTGGCTAGCCAATAAAAAATATTCTGTTGCTTTGATTGATGTTCTTGTTGTCATTTGCTATCTTGGCAGTTGGAACCAACACAGTGTCTGGCACATACACGAGCCAGATACTTACGCTGATCAAAGCCAGGCCTTTCCCTGAACGCTCTATTCTTTCTTCTCCTTGTGGCTGGATGTGAGAGCTGCAGTGTTGCTAAATGTTTACCAAGTGCAATTAGTACATTGAATGCTCAATCTCCTTATGCACTTTTCCTGCCAAAAGCTCGTTCTTCTCTACCTCATGCAGTAACCCTCGATAATGTGACACGTTTCTTTATTGAATTTTAGCAGCCATTTTACTCTATACTGCCAAATGATTCTGTTATCTTTAGATTTTCCATAGCATTCCACGTTTTTTTAAATTTTATTTTTGGCTTTTTAAATGTGTTAGACTGTATTTTAATTAGAATTAACACATTGGGGTCTTTTCTTTTACTATTTTTTCGCTACTTTATTTTGTGTAGCTTACATTAGCTTTGTGGGTTATTCTATTATGCTATTGAGCAGAATATAGAGAAATTTTTTTGCTGTTTGGCTAATGTTTTGGCAGGTGTAACAGGAATTACTTGACTTTTAGTGCTTTAAAACTTGATTTTATAATGATTTTTCAAAAATTGACATAAATGTATCATATGCAATGTTTTCTTTTTCTTTAAAGACACATATCAGTGTGACAAAAATCAATAAATAATTCTAAATGTAATGATGGATGGCTCCCACTATCTTGTTTTTCATCCATCCATCCATTCTCAGCCGCTTATCCTTTTCAGGGTCGCGGGGGGCGCTGGAGCCTATCCCAGCTGTCTTTGGGCGAGAGGCGGGGTACACCCTGGACAGGTTGCCAGTCTGTCGCAGGGCTAACACACATAGACAGACAACCATTCGCACTCACAGTCACTCCCGCATTCACACCTATGGGCAATTTAGAGTTTTCAATTAACCTATCCCCACAAATGTCTTTTTGTTCTTGATTAACAGACCACTGAGTCTACACTCAGTCCGAAACCACCACTGCGTGCTTAAACTGTTTAATCATGACCATTGTTTAAATGAGACTATTTGATGCTAAAGGAAACTCTTGTTCTGCCTTTAATTTCGATGGAAATTAAAATGAATCCCCAGAAAACAGAGCCTGAACTATAACAGACTTAAAAATAAAAGTAATATAAGTGAAATCAGAATTGTTGTCCTAAAATTTTTGTCTAATAAACATTTATTCTTGCAAGAAAACCTATATAACCTATATATTTATAACTTATATAAACCTATATAATTTCCTCATATTTCAAAAGATGCACATTTCACATCAACTGTAAACACTGCTCACATTTTTTCACATTTTCAATGCAAAAATATTTAATATAAAAATGGTCATCAGAAAACACATCTTGCAAGCGCATGAAAGCTTCAATGTTGTCTTATTGAAACTTTATCAGTAACTCAGCATTGGGTAACCAGTGGTCAATGACCAACCCATGTCCATAAACTTGTTTTTTTTTTAACTCCATATTACCTGTTCTTCAGTGCAATATTTTTTTTTCTCAGCATGTTTATGACATAAACAGCTACCCAAGAGAATACCTATTGACTTCTCTGAAATAAGGCTGGGGAGGTTTTCAAAGAAGACATCCAAAGTTGGATCAGACTTAACTGGGTTGATTTTCTGCATTGCCTGAGTAGTGAAAACATCCCTCGTGATATTGATGATGAAAAGAGATAATGACTGAGTATGTTTTGGTTCCTTTATTCTCCCAGATCTTCCTCTTCCTCCGCTGTGGACCATTTTTCATTTTACTGAAATTCCTGAGTTAATCCCAAATTCATACACGCAGTATGAATTTGTGAATACTCTGTCCGTTTATACACCTCTTTATAAATGTGGTGAATAGACTCAAAAATTCATATCAACTGTAAAAATCTGGTAGTTCTTGAAATGGATTAATTAAAAGGTTGACATTAACAGTGATAACATGTGACTAATCATTGGGAGTAACAGTATTCTTTGGCTGCTGCTTTTCTTTCTCTGCTGTGACAGCAAACTGAAAATCTTCATGTTTTGGTCTGTTAGATAAAACAAGTGACTGACAAACTCAGCCTGTCCCAATACCAAACTACTTGAAATCTGCCTTTGAGCTTAGACTCCTCAGAACCAGACTTATTTAGGAAAAAAAAAAAAGAACAAAAACACTGTAACAGCCCAAATGAGGTGAATTTTTATTTAACAATATTAATGACGATTATTATCCATGAAATAAAATGGACATTAAATGTGCATTCTGGCCACAAACAGTTCATATAACATTTCAACTGCCATTTGTTTTAGTGCATTAGGTCATTAAATGACACATTCTAAGAGTCCCAGTTGACTTTTCTCTCTGCTTCTGGAATAACAGTCCAGTTTGGGGAAGGTGTTCCAGCAGCAAGCCAGTTGAAGTCATCCACCTGACTCCAGTTGTTTCGGGTCCGGTCCAGCCCAGACACAGTGAAGTCCTCTTCCAGGGTGGGATAAGACCATGTTAACGGGGCAAAGCTCACTCCGCGACAGTCCTCTATGATGGCTCGGCTGGTGACGTGCAGGTACACTTGTGTGTCGATTGTATTGTGGGTCCGCAGCTGTTGACAGGGAAAGGCCAGTACACTATTTCTGCAATTATCTACAAAAACTGAACTGGACACCGGCCCGCACAGGATCTCACAGCCATCGATGTGTTTCAGGTGCAGTGTGCTGGGGGAGCCAAACAGACGGACTTTGCAGTTGGTCAGGTGAGTGACAAGCACATCTCGTTTTTGGATCTCTTCAGCTGTCTTGGTCAGAAACTCACTCTTCATGTTGGAGAAGCCGCACTGCTCGGCGGGTGCTGCTCCATCTACCCGTCTCTGGGTCCTGCCTGTCTCTGCAGGTGCGCCTTCATCATGGGGAGGGGGACGAGCATCTTTTGCAGAGGCTTTATCTGTTGCCTTGGTGCGAGTTCCAAAAGCAAACTTCTTCCTGGGCAAAGCCTCCTCTTTGGTCTCGGAGAGCGAGGTTTGGAGTTTCTGGAGAGCTACCTGGGCTTGCCTGAGCTCATACTGCGTTAGAAACTGCATGCTGTCATTGAGAAACTTTTGCAGCTGCAGAGTTTTGGCCGTGGCCTCTTCCAGTTTTGCAGTCACCACAGCCCGCTCAGCTCCGGAGCAGCTGGACAGCAGCTCCTCTATACACGCCCGCTCCCTGTTGAAGGCGCTTGAGAAGTACTCGCTCTTCTCCTCAGCGACAGAATGGCTCTCCTTAGCCTCCTTCCTCCGCTCGGCATCCTCGATCCTCGCCTGGTGCCGCTTCTGAAGTCGCTCTTGTATCCTGGCCGCCCCACTTTCGCCAGAAAACCCATTTTCCTCGTTACCTTCCATCACCGTTTCCACATTGACTAACTGCTAGTTGTGTCGGAAGTGATGACGCTCTTCTTCCTGACTTTTGCAACGTCAACAGAAACACTGTGGCACACCGCCACCTGCTGCATCGGAGCTTCTAAGCAAATTTAAAAAACTGAGCAAAAAATGTTTTAAAGGGGAAAAGATGAAACAAAACCCACAATTTAACCACAAAAATATATAGTTTCTTCTAAATATGGTTTCTTTATAAGCTTCGCCAGACTTGTTTGCATTTTAAAAAATTAGACTAATTAGAGCATGTAGGCTTATTTTAGCCTCTGTGTAATAGAATATAGTATGTATATTAATATTAATAATACGCACTTAATGATACTGCTCGACCAAAATGTTTTTGTGTAAATTTTTTCTCTCATCATTTTAGTGAAACAAAATAAATAAAGATGAGTAAATACTTGGACGTTTGTGTTATTTCTTTAATTTATTTTTATATTTATGTATTTCCATTCACTACAACAACAAACAACCTTTTTATTTCATATCACCTTCATTTTATCTACCCTGCTCCCTACAGTTGACCTATATCTATAGTGTTTTTATGAAACACATTACATTATTATCAAATAAATTTAAATAGCATGTCATTTACTCATCTATTGTTTACTGAAATGTCCCCTGGCCGACAGTTGTCGTGCAGGTTGAATGAATCAAAAGTACAAGTAAATAGAGCTATAAAAATATTAGAAAAAGATATGAAAGTAAACATCAAAGTATTAATATGAATTGCACACAATATCTTAAAGACCATTTACAATTAGTGCTGTTTATGAGGTATTTAAATTGAACTTTTTGTTCTTTTTATTGATATTTTTCTTTAACTTTAAATAAAGACATCACATACAACATTAGAAGGTGGAAGAAGTAGAAAGTGTGTGTGTAAAATGCAATTGAGTTACATAAAAAAATAAGTGTAATAAATGTAAATGCTTTGCTTTCTTTTGCAGTCTGACCGCTTTCTGAATACGAAATTGATTTCTCAGCAGGTAACTATGCATACCTGAGCAAGAGCCAGGTGTGGCACACGCAAAGGCCCGCCCTCTACCGTTGGCAGTGATTAAGTGTAATAACGTTTATCCGCTATTTATAAAGACAGAGCCACGTGTAATTATAATTCACATAAGCATTAAAAATAGTTTATTAATTATTTGCGATTGTTTTTAATGTTTCGTATTCAAATGCATGGAGCCATATCGTTGAGGACCGCTGATTTCGCTGTGTGCACTACCCCAACAACAACCCGTGCGGTGATGGCGAGGAAACCCCGTTGACAAGGCACTGCTTTTTCATGACGGTGAGTTTCCCTTTGAGTGTATTATAATTTTGTGATAAAAATTTCAAGGAAAAAACACACACAACCTCCTTCCTCCCTTCCTTCAGGGAGGGAAGAGAGTTTGAGCGGAGAGAAAAATCTATCCGAGACAGAGCAGGGACAGTGAGAAAAATATATGAGTGGGAGAGGGAGAAGGAGGAGGAGGAGAAGGAGGGGGGGAGCAAATTAAAAGTTGCCAAATGGAGATATTGGGTTTCAAGAAGGAGTGAGACAGGAGTAAAAGGGTTTGCCTCTTTTTGAGTCGTCTTTATGTTATGCTAATCGGGATAAATATTTATGGCTCGACGCGGTTTTAGCCCTTTTCGACGGATTCTGGCTTTCAAAATAGGCGTCGTCATCGACGAGGCGGCTAGCTAACCAGCGCAGGCCGATGTTTTTAAAGTTAAAAATGTGGCGGAGCCATCGAGTTAAAGACCCGAGCGGGACACGGACTGGAGACAAGAGTCCCAGGTTGAAACGCGTCGATTCGGCTATATCGAGGCAAAAATGTGACGTTTTTCATGCTGGCAGACGAGCCACATAGAGGACAAATGAAAGCCTTCCCCAACAGAGAAAGAAAGAGCACGTCAGCGACGACGGGCGTTTTGTGCTGCTTGAATGCGATTATCACTCTCTGTCGATTCAGTCTATTTTTGGAAATAAAACTTGCAAGCTGTACATTAGGCGTGTTTTTGTGCGGCTTTAACGGCGCTGACTAGCCGTGGATTTGCGTCGAAGCACACGTGCTGTGCTGGGTTTCCACTGCTGTGAATTTGAGCACGAAATTAGGCAAAAAAACGTAACAAGAAATGCGGATATATTTGATCAAAACTGGCATTAAAGATGCAAATCTGTCGCTATCGAGCTAGATCGCAGTATTTTTTTTTAAGTTTATTATTCTGACCAGTATAAACAGCTCGGTTGGGTAATGTAGCTAAGATTACAATTTGAGGTGGTCGTTTGTAAACCTTTTACATGTTCGATTTCATTGGATAATATACATTTTTTACATCCCGTATTTGAAGCTTTTTTTGTGATATGTTTATGGCTTAGTTTCCGTTGTTTTTGTCTGGGAACCTCGACGTGGTTTTCTGTAACATTTCAAGTTTCACAGGACAAATACTCGCTTGCTCGACGTGAAAATGTCGTGTTATTTGCTGTGGACGTTAAAAGAAACACCGTGATTTTTTTTCCCCCCTGCGATTTAAATCGCTGAATCGGGCTCTGTTTTTTGCTTTAAACTCCAAACACAGTCCGTTTAAACGGCCTAATTCGTGCAGCAGTCCTGTCCTGCCTTTGTTCTCGCGCAACCAAAGATGGAGGCTCAACGTGGCTCTGCTGTAAAGACAGCCTATGGCATGGTAACAGCCATTTTGTAGAGTTGCAGTTGCCTTTCTTGGGAAAACAAAACTTACATTTCCCCAGTCACCTGCAAACACACACAGAAAAATAAAGTTGAATTTGATGAAACCATTTTATTCACACGCTCTATTAGGTATTTTTTTTTTCAAATTATGTGATACAGTAAACAAAGCAGCCACTACTATTTACTTACACATATTGAATCACATAAGTAAGCCATTAAAAAAAAAGAACCCTAAATCCCCAGTTATTAAGTAGCACCAAGCTGACTGACTTGACACAACATAAAGCCAATACCTCTTTCAATGCAGAGATGAAACCCAGAACAACAACCAGAACTATAATGTATAAGTGTTGCAGGGTGGGGTTATTTACACTCAAATACTCTTTTTCACTCTGCACACTGGAAAGACAACCAATGTGGGACAGCAGAGGAGCTTTATGGGTGGGAGTTTGTCATAGCTAAGCATTTGTAGGAGGGGATGAAGGCCATTCTGTCCTTATGTACTGAATAGCAAATATGTACCCCCCACCCCCACCCAACTTCCTGTCCACACCCCTGTTTCACACTTGAACCATTCTTTTATCTAGCACCTGCCTGCACTGTCTCACGCCCCCTTATCTGACATACATGTCCAGTTATGTAGTTTTACTAAATTAAGTTTCTCACTCTGCAGCCCAGCCTTTTGCAGGAAAGAAAGGGTGTTAAATGACTGAGTCCATGCTTCCTGCTGGAAATCTGTGAGTGAAATGTCTAAAAACATGCCATCCATTTAGAGCTCAAGCACTCCTACTTTAGAGTTAAAGAAAAACGTTATGTATTAAGTTTTACTCCACTGTTCAAGATTAAACCTTAGTGCGTCCCATGTCCTCACGTGCTGTCCTTCCATAACTCTTTCAGGTGTCATGGACGATGATGACGATCGCCGTCTTCTGGATATTTTAGGGTAAACGTTCTAAGATTATAAAATCTGCATGCACTAAGATTCGACTTCAACCAGCCACACCTTGGGCCATACAGTCTTATACTTGTGAATATATAGCTGCCTTTAAAATCAGTGCTACAACTATATCTGCACGATCTGTTTTTTTTTTTGGTTTTTAATCTTTCATTGAATAAAGGAAGTGAATATTTTAATGGTCACAAGCACAAGACACACGTAGTAACGCCAATGTCAGAGAACTTTCATACCACAGATAGTGACAGAAAAGAAACTGCCTTTTGAAGATGTTGCTTCTTTATCCTTTCAGAGATGTAGATGCGTTGAATGACTATCTCCATGGCAGCAACAGCAAGTCTGTGAGTGACACTTGGAGAATTCAAAGTTTGTCTGAATGACTTCCTTCGAAATGTTCCTTAAACACCAGAATTACCCAAGTCAGTTCACTCGCTTCCCTTTTGTTCCTGCAGATTGAGGAGGATGATGTAACAAACGCAGCGTATGGGTCTGATGGATCCCTCTTTGGTAATGACACAGTGAGTATGCCTACAATTACCTTGATCCAAGCCAAACCATAAGGAGTTTACAGATCATCATTAGGAGTGGGTGATTAAATGATATTGATAACTACCGGGGATAACTTTTCCTCAGTAGAAATATGAGACACGATTAATATAAAGTCAATAGAACTCATTCCGTCCATGTTTTTGACAGACAACACAAAAGGCCAATGGCACTGAGAATAGCGTTACACTGACCCAATCATGTGGTTCGAGCAACATTACAGCCATGTCGATTTAGGCCGTCACACACATACACAGCACTACGTTAGGAGTAGGAGTGCGATAAAAGAATAACAATAAAAGAAGGGGGCACAGTGCCCAAGACTCACAAGATGAGGATATTGTTGAATGGTCCTGGGAATTTGGTATTGTGGAGATATTCTTACCGTTTAAAGTTCGACAAAGACAGAGTAGCATGTTTCGACAAAGGCAGGTATCATCATGAATCGCGTTTAGATCTGAAGCAGTGCTATCCCAGCACAACGCACAGTTTATCTGCAATTACCTGCACAATACAGTGCACACACAGTACAAGACACCTGTTCTAGACACCTGTGTGCCTTATGACAGAAAACGAGGAGAGACCGTGATATCACAAATGCAACAACCTATGTTAATCGTACAAGACTTGATGACAGTTAAAGATGTCACATTTAGGCTGGTGATTAAAGGAACTGATCCCGGGGCTGTAAACAAACAACACTTTTCCCAGCTGCACAGGAGTGTAGAGAGACGCTGAACAAGCTGTGTCATACTTCACTGCCACATCGGATTTGTGGTCAAATCGCACATCTGACCCATATATGAGCTTCACTGTCCACTTCACTGAGATAGTACTGCACTTGTTTTGCCTTTTAAAATGTATTAATTTATTGCCTTGGAGCATCAGCAGACCACAGCTGAGTGATTATGTCTGGTTTGTATATGCTTGTTTATGCTCTGTTAAATTTGATAGTTTCTTGAATTTGTACTGAGGGTATGCATTCAAACTAACCCAAGAAATGTAAGTTTGTAACTAACAGTGTTACAGAAGAGCACTATCACTATAAAGAGCAACAGATATCTATTTTTTTTAATTTAAAAGGATTATATTAATATTTTATGTTCTATAATACATTATCATGTTCAGCTTTTGACAGAAAGCTAATAATTTTAAAAATAAAATTAGCCTCATATCTTAACTTGGGCATAAAAAGAAGCCTTTGAGCTTTAGGTGAGATATTCAGTTCACGTGCAAACAGTTCTTCATTTTCTTCTCTCAATACTTCCTTCAGACTGGCTCCAACTCTGGCCTCAAAGATGGCTCTTCTACAATGGGTGAATTTGGCGAGGATTCGACCGGGGCAGCCCTCCAACTCTCTAGCAGTCTCTCATTTATCGAGGATGAACTGGGGCCTGAAACCTCCCCTGGAGGGGTGGATCTCGGGGGAGAGGACCAGCCCTTTGACATCCTTCAGAAGTCTCTCTTGGAAGCTGATATCACTGAGCAAACGCTGGCCCAGGAAGCCTTACTGGACTCACAGCCTGCTCCCACTCTAGTGCAAGCTCCTGTTCCCTTCTCCTCCCCGCTGGTCTCGGGGAACTATGGAGGCGGGGTAGGTGTGGTGACGACGGCAACTGCTACGTTCTCTGCAGGTCAGTTTTTGCAAGGCATGCCCTCACTGCCCAATGGTTCTGCTCAGCCAATCCAGGTGTTGGGTTCTTTTGGTGCAGGTGGCGGAGTGATGACTCTGAGTAGCTTAGAAAGATCACCACAGATTGTGCTGAGGCCAGGTGTGTCTGTAGCTCCAGCAGGGACAACAACAGGGGGGCAGGTGTTTGCTCCCACTCAAGGCCAAGTTGGCTTACCTTTTAAAAACATCCCCCTTCAAAATATCATCATACAGAGAGGCCCAGGAGGGACCCAGACTCTTGTCAGACCAATCCAGCCTAAACCCCTCCAACCTGGGTCTCAGACTGTCTACAGCCTTGGTCTTCAGTCTACTCCCACCACCGTGGCTAATGTAGTGAACGCTAATACTGCTACTCCTGCAGGACAGTACACACCTAATGGCTCCATTGTAGTACAACCACCCCTGGAGCAGCAACAAGCGTCTACACTGACAAATATATCACCCGGACAGTTCTTGCTACCCAGCTCCTTGGCTCTCACTCCATCTAGCACCATCCACAACGGGCCCATCAACCCCAACTCAAATCCCCTAATTTCCAGTCAAAACACAGTGCAGATTGTTGCAGCGCAGAACTTCAATGCACCAACTGCTGGTCCACTAATTTTGAATCAGGGAGTAGTAAGCGGGAATCAGGTTGGAGGAGGTGTAACTCAGATGTGGACGGGAGTTTCTTGTGCGAGCTCCACCTCCGTGCAGACACCATGCGCTCCTGGGCGTCTGACTCTGGTTGGCCCAGCTACAACAGGGATCTGCAATCAGAGCCAAGCGTCGGCTACTCCCGTTCAGCGCCTTCTAGTGACTCCATCCCAGAACTGTACTTCTCTGTCGCCTTTACCTGGTAATGTGACTCAGCAACAGGACTACAGACAGGTATACAGATGGCAGCCTTTTTATTCATTTGCTCTCTCCTTATTTGTTCTCTCTCTGACATGGCTTTTACTTGAAAATTTTCAGACTTCATCACCTGCCCTCAAACAAGCACATGCCAGCAGCATCCACGGTAAAAGAGGCGCAGATGGCTTCAGTGTTTAATATGTTTCAATATAGGCTGCAGAATTTTGGACTGATAAAGTTGCTTTGTTTGTGTGATCTCTTGTAGCATTCAAACCCATGACGCAGGATTCAACGCTAAACTCTGAGGTATGTTAGCTGTTTGTTTTACACGGCTATGCGTCTTTTTCAGGTGAAACAATCTGATGTAATGACATCTTTGGTTTGTACACTTCCCCCTCATAGGTCAGTGCACAGAAGAGGCCACTGCTTCCTACGCTTACAAAAGGAGAAATGTGAGGTTTTTTTTAAATGCCATCTGTCCTGTGTGGTTGTGCTTGTTGTTTAGTCATTTAACAGACTTGTGTCTTTCCCTGTTATTTTTAAAGGATTTTACAGCAGGTGAGAAAGGATCACGTTGCAGTTCAGACCCCAGATCGATGTCGATTCACTTCAGTTGACGACGCACTCCTGAGACTTATCCCGTACCACGTGTTCCAGGGGGCTCCACCCAGCCCGGACGAGTTCTCCCAGGGTACAGTCGTGAAAATATTAGATTCATCCCAAGTCTTTTACGGAATTAAAGTTTTTTTTTTTAAACATTTAAGTTGTGTTTTGAATTTCCAGTGGATGAGGAATTTGAAGCATCTGCATCTCAGGTGCTCATGAGGACGCAGGGGATGGTAAACAAATACAGACGACTACTGATGGTAGAAGCTGAGGTAGGTGCACGCCTGAGTTAATGACCTGATGTGTGTGGTGTAGGGAAATGCACAGGGCTAACAGCATAACCTCACCCTTCCCTGCAGCGTTTCAGTCCGTCCTCAGAAATGGTGATGATCGACAGGACTTTCAACCAAGAAGAGCGCAGCACCTTGACACAAGACAAACGCATGGTACTAGTGGACCCAGGTAAAACAGAATAGGAGTGAATCCCATTGTGAACTAATATTCCCTTTTTAGTTAGCTTTGATTTAACTACTTGCTCTATCTGGTTTGTAGACAGTTTCTTGGAGGAGTTCTGTTGTGGGACTAAATCCAAACTTTTCCAAGACCCTTCCCTGCCTCAGCCTATATCCAGCTGTAATTGGAATGAGTCAGAACAAGGCTCTATGGAGCCACCATACAGGACAGACTCCCAGCTTGGGTATGGAGACCCAGGAGGGAGTGACCCTGTAGCTGTACCTGGTTCAACAGAGAGACTTCACCCGACACACTTAGAAAACAAGAGCGTGCAGGAAATTAAGAGATCCCAGCAACTCTATGGACCCAGCGGCATCGGCAACAACAGCCTGATTGCTGCCAATAGTTGCCCCCATAGTAAACCCTCACCTTTCCCAGCATTGTCAGGAGGCCCGACGAACTACCAGGTGTCTCACCACCCTGCGCAGCCTCCATATACCCCTCAGCTCACCTCACCCCCTCACCCTGACACAGATTCTGCTCTTGAGGCGGCAGTCAACAGCATCCTGGAATGTTAAGATGGATGAACCTTATTACACCCAATGTATGGTTTCTACTTCTTTTTTGTATGTGCATTTCTTTTATTTTCTATGTCCCCTGTGTGAAGAGAGGCTAACCCTTCTTTCAGGTCTGTGTTCTTAGCGATACACAGCCATGTAGCATGTACGTAGTTTGCCTTGGGTTATTTTAGGGGGATTTTATGTTGAAGTCAGTCAGTCTGTGAAGGTGTTACGTGAACACATGCACTTACAGTTACCTATAAAGATCCGGGAATGTGTGCAATGCAATGTACTAACAGATGCAAAATGTTCTTTTGTTTATTTTATAGTGATAGAGTTTGCGACTGAATGCAAGAGCGTTCCTCTCTTCACACACTAGTTAATACTCTGTGCCAGTTTATTGTTTATTACCCCCACCCCACTACCTATGCCGAACAAGAGGGATGAGGAGGAGGGACTCTGTGCCTAATTCTAGGTTTTTATATGGAAGTGTTTACATGAAGAAGCTCTAAATATCAGAAAATCCATTATAATCTATTCTTTCTACATCAAAGCACGCAAACAGTTGCTTTTGTACAAGTAGTTTATGGTTGAGAGGTGTAGAGTTACTCACATCTAAGCTCAGTAGAGATGCGTTCAAACAGGCAAGTTGCACTAAACATTCTGTGGCCTATTTCAGGAACTATATAAACACAAGGCTGTTGTCAATCTGCGGTGTGTGCTGGGCTGAACCGAATGGACACGTCGAAGAGAACCAAAATCTTTTTGCCTGCTTTTGTGCTTTCGGCTGCCTGTAACAAGGACAACCTCTTAATCACACTAGAAGCCAGTTAAACTAGTCCCACTGACACATGCTAGTGTTACAGAATCCAGCAGTGCTTTTTTGTGCTTAAGTCACTTTTTTCATTTTCTTTTGTACCTTAAAGGTATGCAAGTCCCGACACAGACACAGGACATATCTGTAGATCTCTGCCACCTTTATCATTTCACAGTGAGTTTGTGTCTGTGGAGCTACGTCCTCAGATTGAGGAAGAGATGTTATTTGCTGAACTTTTTTTTTTTTTAAGTGACATTGAAAGAAACAGGACTGTTTTTGTTTGTTGTTATGTGTTCCCCAGCGTTGAGAACACAATTACTGTCAGCAGTTTAAATGACCCAGGAGTGTCATTGATTGTATGTATGTTTGTTTGCCTTTTGCATATAATTCTATATGAATCATATCTTTCTCTCTATGCTTTACTACACCCTGATATGTCAATGTGTGTGTGCGTGTGTGTTAATTGGCAACCATACACATTGATTTCCTGTAGTTTGGTAGTGTGATTTCCAAACTTTTGACTTTATTGCCAAGCGTTTTCTTAGTTCCCTGGGATAGTTTTCTCACACTTCCTCTCTTTTCCTTCTCAGCAGCACAACCAAAATCATTAGTAGAGACTGTGGTCTCATCCAGAATCCCCCTCATTTTTCTCACCAGTTCTGTGGCTAAATATTGAAAAAAGAAAACTTGTAGTGTTTCCTCTCAACTCAGAATGATTACGTTTTTCATTTATTAAACCAAAAGTCCTAAATGATCTCCTTCGACTTGTTTTTGCAACAACACAAAAGCCCTGATTAAATGCATTAAATGCTCTCAGGGTTGATTCTGGACAGTACCACCTTTCTCCTATGAACATGTATGTGAAACATGCTTGCTAATAGACCACACAGACTGAAGGCCTTTCATATGGGATGATAGATGACCCCTTTTTTTTTTTTTTTTTAAGTGCCAGTGGCCATGGCAGCCTGCCTGCATCTCTGCCTCAGCTCTTGCAGAGCTCTTCTTTCCGAGAAAAACTGGGCTGTTTGCTTTGAAAGCAAATCTCAAATGACAAGTGAGGGTCAAGTGAGTTTTTGCATTTGCTCCTCAATGTGACTGCTGCAAGATTTTGTGCCTCTATAGCACTTATATCTACAAGGATGTACACTTTAAGCTTTGAAATTAGGGACATACCCAGCGTTTGTAAACCATTGTGTTATCAGAATGCATATCACGGTTTTGAGAGCCTGGTAGGAACAAACTGTGCTTTTTCTCCCCTGTCATCATAATTCCTTTTTTTTTTTTTTTTTTAAACGCAGAGATGCGTTTTCCGCCTCGTTTTCACTGTTTTTCTGTCCCACTTGATTTGTATAGTTTGTTGTTTTATATTAAAAAAAAGTTAGACACAAAATATTTATAATTTTTGTACGAAGAAAAAGCGAATGTAAAGAAAAAAACTTAAGAAAACTATTTTTATTGTGTTGACTAAGAAGCAGTGTCAGTAAAGTAATTGCAAAAGAAATGCAGTTGTTTCTTTATTTGTAGCTAATGTGTGTTCACTACAGCAGCAAAGAGATTCAACAATAAATTCATTTTGTGTACAACAAGGAACTGGTCCAGTCCGGCTGAGAACCTCCTTCGATTTCCCTCCATTGCTATTCTGTGAGAGTTCACACACTGGCACTGATGGACTAAGCATGCATAATCACATCATGTGACAGAGGAAGCAGAGGCAAAGGAAAAGCATTTGTAACCCTCTGCTGCACAGATACGATCTTTTCACTGATGTCATGACATTTAGATTTCATGTTTCTCTGCATCACGGCTGCCAAAGTCAAATTTTATCAGGTTAGAAATCTGCTGGTTCTCTTTAATCCTTTTATGGACTCCAGCGCTAATGCCTGTACACAAAAGAGCTGAGAAAGCTGCACAGCAGACATTAGACTGCCCACCCCCCTTTGGTTCAAGTAACACAACCCAACAGTGACAGCTAGTGGAGGTCTGGAACACACAGTGGTCACTGATGAAGAAAAATGTTGTTTGTTTTATTAACTGAATACTTTCCCCGTGAAATAAATAAGACAGGAATAATTAAAGAAACATCCAAAAACATAAGCATTTAAAAATAATGCAATGCAGCATGACAAGCTTTCATTTTAGAAACCTTATACAGATAAGAATGAAAATACTCTTATCATAGTCACTTAAAGAAAGAAAATGAAATGTTTAGCTTTGTTATTGCCTCCACAACATATGCTTTGAAACTTTATACAAAAGATGGACATAACCAGAGAGATTGAAAGAAACGGACCTGACCCCAATCTTGAATATTCATCTCTAGGAGAATTCAGCAGAAGCAAACAAAGTCTTATTTTGGGGGAAAAGTCTGCAGTTTTAAGTGGTTTTTATCAGATTTAACTGGTGATACCACACATGCAGTTTTATGTCCCATTGACCACTGAAATGAAACTGCCCAAATAAGAGCCTAATGGCAAGACTTGCTTCTAGAGGAACTGATGTAACCACTATAAAGTCAACACAGTCCCGATGTGAAGCTTAGAGCTGAGCATCGGTCCTGTTGTCATGAGTAGATCTGGAAACTGTACGCTTATATGGAACCTACCTGTCAATCACATGTTGGCCCGCCCAACCCTGCTTTATCCTGATATAATTCACAAAATAAACATCATGTTGCATTCAATCAAGCTTGAAACTAGCTACTAAGACCCTAAACTCATTGGAAAATTGACATAGACAATATACCTGCACTTGTTTTCCAACCAGAAGAGTTGTACGCTTGTAGCCACTACAAAGAATTCAGTTTAAGGCACTTTCGCAGTTGTGTCACCATTCACCATTTATATACTATACAGTGCTCCCAATGTATGCTAGTGACAGAAGACACAAAATTGGCTGAAGGGAAGGGCTTAGATGCTGACAAGTTACCAATTTCTCAGCTATAAATGCTGTGCAAATTCATCACATGGAGTCCTGACATTCTGAATCTTTTCTCCATCAGTGCTGCTGCTGCTCCAAGTATTTTTCCTTGACCCTTAGTGATACTTCCTCCAGCGATCAAGCTCTGGGAAAAGGAAAAAAAAAGAAAACCAGCTTATCTCCAAATCCATCAGTTAAACGGAGCACACGCCTAGTAACACATACTTACTTATGTGGCGGTAACTCCAGATGTAGCTGAGCACGCAGTATCCTGCTAACAACATGCCCAGTCCACCTACACCCCCTTTCCTCACATCAATATACCGCCTGTAATACCACTGACAGCCTGAAAGACACATGGAAGAGATGAAAAAAACAGACATGCCCAGAAATCTTAATACTTACTTTTTCTGCAAATTATGTGAAGAATAGACACCAACTTCACATCTGTATAGCAGATATTAAGCGGCTGCTAACAGCTGTTGACTATAATGCTTTTGTTCTGAGGTAACAAAATGTGACTACAGGCATCTCCAAAGTTCAATAAAACCTCATTTCTGAGAGATAACACAGTTACAGGAAGTTAGAACTGACAAACAAATGGGAGGACGGCTTTTGTGCTGTGAGTAGCACAAATAATGTGTCTGTGTGTGAATGTGTGTGTGAGAGAGATACTGACCTCTTTGCAACATTTCCACAGCATCTTTTGGATGGCTTGGGGCTTTGCAGACAAGCCATTTAGGTAATTCCCTCAATCTCACCTGTCCAAGACTCCGGTGTGTCAGAGCTCCTGCAATCCATAACACCGACAGAGAATCAGGGAGCTGACACACTACAATCAAGCTGAATGTTATTCAAGTCTTTATTATTGGTATTGGCCCAGTAAAACTGACAATATGTGCCAATAATTTTTCTTAATTCATTAATTACTTTGTCAATAAAATCAGTGATAAATGCCTAATGCAGTGTGGTGAGTCACAAAGTGACTTGTTCAAATGTTTGAATATAATTCATTAACTATTTTGTAAGACAGGCAGGCAAAGAATCCGGACCATCAGGTCTGTATACATGTTGGCTGGAAAACAGTTCTTTCCACATACTGACCTTCAGCTGGATTTTCAGCAGTGCTTTGCGTTCTGGGATCGGGCATCTCCATTGTCTCCACCCTCAATGGCAGACTTTGTGATACAAGAGGGGATAGAAGGCTGGAAAACTGCTCCAATGGTGCCGATTTTGTGAGGAGGCCTGTCATGTGATGGCTCACCTTCAGCCCGTCATTCAGGTTGACTGGAGGAGGCATAGTTTGCCACAGCTGAGATGACACATGTGCAGGCAGGAAGGGAGCTGCAGGAGGGGCTGATTCTAGCACATCTTGTGGAGGGACTAAAACCACTTGTTTAGTCTTTGAGGGTATTTTCTTATCTGATTTTAGCCGTGCATGTTGTGGGCTTGTGCTCAGCAGCTCATCAGACTGAGTTGCAACATACTTTTGATTATCTTCTAAAAGTGAAACTGGTTCGACACCCGTATCGACTTTACTGTACAGGTTGTCATTAGTTTGAATTTGGCTCAAGATGCTCAGCCTGCTGGACTGACGAGGCGGTCTAGCTCGGCCTAATGTGGCTTTAACATCCTGGAGGGTAATCTTTGCCTGGTGACCATTTCCTAATTTCAAAATGAAATTCTTCATGGATGAATCCTCAATCTCCTGCTTGCTGTCCTCCCAAAGGTTGTGTCTTTTCTCTGGGGATTTTGTGCTACTTTCACTCTGTTTGGTTGTGGAAAGCATCTGATTAACTTTCTTTGTCTTTGGCGTCTTCTTAGGCGCATCTTTGGGTTGTGCGTCTGCAGATAGATGGGCATTGTCTTTGCCTGGGTTAGCTTTGGTCTTTGCCTGAGCTGTGGTTCTGGAGCTTAGAGTTGGTTCTGTTTCAGACACCTTTAGTGACCCCTTTGTAATTTGGTCAGACTTGGCAGCTTCTATCAACGAACGGAGACTCTTCTTTTTTGGTTTAGAGGTGGGGGGCAGAGGTGGAGATGGAGATAACAAAAAATTGCTTGTCTTTATTTGCTCAACCAGTTTTTGTTTCTTCTTAGTAGTTGGTGACGTCAGGGATGATGATGTTTGTGGTGATGAAGATGCCGCATTTGCTGGTCCTGAAGCTGTGTCCCTTTTATCCGTCTGTCTTTGTAGACCTGTTGTGACTGATGACGATGACTTCCTTCCCTTTGTTGTTGTTGTGGACAAAACTGAGTCCAGCTGAGAAGACGATGCTGTCTGGTTTGCTGTGACATCTAGTTTGGATGGTGGCGCTTTAGAGGCAGTAGCTGCCTTGCAATGTGGCAAGTGACTCTTCAACCTTTTGTAAGTTTTCCCGCAGAATGGGCACACCTCTGTGGGTGGGTGACAGAAAACGGGTCAAAACAGGACTCCCAGGGCAAACATAGAACGACCATTGAAGATGTGTTGGAAGGAGATAATGGCTGAATATAAACAAGGTATAGTTTTAGCTTTATATGAGCAATTTCATTTTGAATATATCCATAAACGTACTGATTATGATCACATACATAAATTAGAATGACAAATTAACCTAACATGCATGTCTGAGGAAACTGGATCACCCCACCCCCAACCCAACCAGGACGTGCAAACCAAGAAGCATATATCTGTGTAGCAACAGTGTTAACCATTGCACCAACTGCTTTTGGAATAATGAAGGTAAAAGTCCAAAACTACCATGACATTCAGACCCATAATGAGTGTCAATTATGTACCGCTTCGTATTGACGACTGTCCGATTAAATGGGAAATGCAAGGAAGTTTGCAAGACTAACCTTGTCACTTGAATAAAGGTAGAGCAACAGGGATGTCAAGCTTATTTTAAATCATGGGGCACATATAACCCAACTTCAGGTTACATTGGCTAGATCAGTGAAGTCTAAAGTGTTTTTGTTCAACTTTCAGCACTATGAAGGTTACCCATAATTTCCCTGAGATAAGAAAAAACCCTAAGAAAAATAAGCGCAATTTTCTTTTTAAACCAAACATCTCAGCTTTCCCATATTATAAAGAAATGCGGCTGTAGAAAACTGTAAGAAATAAAGGACTTTATAATCTTTCTATGAAGTTTAAATTTTTTCCAAAGCTATCCAGTGGGCTGGATTGGACCCTTTTGGACTCACGTCTGGCCAACAGGTCATATAATTGATATCTAGTCTCTAGCTCAATTTTACATCACTACACATACTGGCCACTTTGAAGTTAGCTGGAACAAATCCTTGTATGTCATTGTAAACTAATTTAACTGCACATTTAATTCCTGGGATATCTCAATTTATGAAAAAGGTGTCTAATTTCAACAGTATGCATTAGTTTATCTACAAGATAATTAAATTTTGAAATGTTAATGAAATTAACATCTTAAGTATTTATACATTTCCAGTACCCTGCTGTGTAAATATTATTTTCTGTAAAAATTGTCTGTTTCTGTTCTGTTAGTGTATGTGTCTCTTGTTGCTGGTACAACCGAATTTCCCCATGTGGGACAATTAAAGGATTAAAGGAATGATTAGATAGTGAACAAACAGGACATTTTCTGTCTTTTGTTTGTTACTTTATAGCATAAATCACTGTGGGAGAGATCTTTATCAATAGCACAAGCTGCATAATTTATGAAAATATAGTTTAAAGCCCAAAATTTATGACCTCCTTCACATTTTACAAAGACGTCCAGTGGGCCGAATTGGAGTTTTTAGTGGGTCAATTCGGTATCCCGGGTCTTACGTTTCTCACCCCGGCTCCTAGATGAAGCTATAAACATATTTTTATAATTCAGAAAATTAATACATTGGTCGTTACTGTATCACGTGGTGTTTCCGCTATTCTGAATTACAGTTGTGTGACACTTACCACAGCTCATTTCGCACGCGCCTGTCAAACAGCCAATCGAGTGAAAGCATGACTCAGAGTAGCAAAGTTATAGCACTAAGGTGAAGCGTCAGTAGTTATCAAATTTACACGCGGGAGAGTCACTTTTAAACAGTCTCGGTTAAATAAGTTCTCAAGAGTCGCGATGGTGAATCGAAAGACCCCGCTTTTAGGTAGCGAGTTCGAAGCCTGAATGTAAAATCAAAAGTTATCGCAAATGATCGTTTAATCGTCCCTCAATATATTGACGGCTTATTTTAAAATTACACCTCTTGGACGTGGTTTATAACGGTGCAGCCCGTTACATTGCTGTGGCAGATTAAAGTCTTGTACGATCACGCAGGGATCTGCTCGGTGGGTGTGTTGCGTCGACTTTATGATTCACTCCTCCCCACTTCCGCCTTTTGCGTAAGTCCCCAAACATGCCGACGCATTTTTGGATGAAGTCAAAATACCCACTAAACATTTCACAGGTATGCCTGAGGCGTCGGAAACTATGTATCCGCAGAAATGCTTACGTAATTTTCTGGCAGAGTACTGAGAAAAAAGAAAAAAAAGACGTCTTAGCAGTAAACTTGATCTACGTAACACGTGCTCCTCGTGTTTTGTTAATCATTAGATTTTGGTCTAAGTGGTAAAGGAGCCAGGTTTAAATTTGCACCTGAGAGAAATTCACATTGAATGCAATTGTAATGACAATAAAATAAAAAGGTTTTCAGGCATAAAATGGTACCTCATGATTCAAATTTAACCAAATTATTTTTAAAAAGCCAGCATATCAAGCGAGCAAGACATAAGTAGAAAAGTGGATTTTATTGAGTGGGTTAGACTGGCATAAGAGTCAACACAAGCAAGAATTTCAAAATCAAGCAGTGATGGAAAACAAATACACTACATCAAACAGTCATCTTCATTGGAAAAGCTGTGAGAAAAAAAAATTCTGCCATTTCTACAACCATTTACATATAGGAGATAAACCTGGATATTATTTACATGGCAACAGATTACAGTATTTACAAAGCCAGGGCTGGAAGCAAAGTGAAGCTCTCACGAGCTGCATTTTTGGAGTAAAACTGGAGACGGTCAGTGTGCAGTCCTGAAAAAGCACTGGGTGATTTTTTGGCAGAGAAGCAAAGATTTTAACAGTGCCTGGAAATGGTGCTCTAACAAAGATTGGCCCAGACCAGAATATGGTCACTAACAAAAGTATTCAAGCTTTTGTCTTTTTGTTTGTTTTTTGGGGTTTTTTGTTTGTCAGATATAATTCAAAATGTAGTTATGAGGGAAATCTAAACAACACAAGGAAGAAAAAAAAAATGTTCAAGGGGTTTTCAGAGATGCCTGGAGTCAGTGCCAACACAGATATTCTCACATGATGGGTTATATCTTACCACATTAATATTGGTTACAGTATATTCAAGCAATCTAGAGCAAATCTCTGTACATTTATTAACACACATTCATGATTCAGGCAAACAGGGGAGGACTGTCCCTTTACAAGGAATCTAATCACAGATCAAAATAAAGAAAGGGAGGAGCTGGGGGTTCTGGGTCAATGTCAGTGGTCAAAGCCAGGAGGATACGGTGCTAAACACCACCCGGCTAATGGCACGGAGGCCTGGCTGAGTCGCACCACTCAGAATTAAAAAATAATAATAATCAGAATATTCAGTTAGCTCATCAACAATTACATCAGCATCAACACCGGTTTTGATTCAACCCTGAGAAAACAGTGGACTGCATGTTCACTAAGTGGCACACCTGCCTAAGAAGGTAATATTCTTACCCTCTGAACACCCAGAAATACGGGACAATTTATACGGAAACTGGCATCTCAATTATCTGATTAAAGATTTAATAATTAAGCGACATTTAAATAGTGATTAAGTCTTCGGAAAATTATATCAAAGGAATTAAAAGGTTCAGTCTTGTGTGGTTGTGTCCTCGTCAAGCAATTTTCTGCAAAACAAGGTGCCAGTGCTGGAGCCAGTTCACTCCTCAAATCTTTAACCGTAATTCTACTACGTTTTCACTTCTGATCTGGTCTAAGGCTTCTGGGGCAGCCTTAGACCTGCTGATTTAAAAGGAAAAAAGAAAGAAAGAAAAAAAGCTGAGGACTGCCAAACGTGAGACGAATGGTGTAACAAACACACCTACAAACTAAAATTACTTCGCAACAACTTTCAACAGACGTAACAGTAAATTTGGACTAGATGAATTCAATGCTCGGCAAATCAACTCTCACACACAGCATTGGTAATTAAACATTACTTAGATTAATTCCTGCGTTTGTTTGGAAGTCATACGTCTCATTTTGGAAAACCATTCGCTGGCGCCAGCACTGACACCTTGTGAGAAAAAAAAAAAAAGCCCCAGTAACTCGTGCTGTGAATGCAGAGCTCAGGACAGAGGAGGTGAAGCAGCAGGTTTCAGATGTCATCCGAGATCCAAACGAGACTTCTTCTCTTTCTATATTACCACGGCGTGCACGGCTTACTCGTTCCTCAAACAAATCCTGAACTTACAAGAAGGCCAACTCTTCAAAGAGGAGAGTAAAAACTAATATAAAAATGTCTGAAGAAGAATGCTGACGTCTATCGGATTCTTCTGATGCTGCTCTCTCTCCCAAGTCCTCTTCATGAGTGAGGGGGTGGTCTGTCCCTATTCAGGTCCTCCATTTTCACAGGTTGTCAGAGGTCATTGGAGCATGAGCTGTTTGAGGTTGTCGTGCAGGATGGTGTCCTTGACGTCCCGAAACACCAGCCTGATGTTCTCCGTGTTGATGGCAGTGGTGAAGTGGTGGTACAAGGGCTTCTGAGTACAGTCGCGCCTCTTGGCCCGGAAGCACTCCACCATGAACGCCTGGATATCCAGCAGGCTGTGCTCCGGTCCGTCGTACTCGGAAAAGTAGTCCTTGAGGGGAACGCTTTTCACTTTCTCCTCCAGCAGGTCCGTCTTGTTGAGGAATAGGATGATCGAAACATTGTTGAAGACACGGTTGTTGACGATGGTCTCGAAAATGTCGAGTGATTCACGGAGCCGGTTGGTCTGCCTGTCCTCCATCAGCACCTGTAATAGATGACGGAGGAGTTAAATACTACTGCCAGTACGGAAAGCAAATGGTGCCACCTACGGTGTAAATGCTTTAACCTGTACACGTTACATCCTGTCAGGTATTCATAAGCTTCCTGTATTTCCTACTAACCAAAGTTAGTTTTGTTTGTGCACCATAAAAACCACAATTTTATGGTGCATAATAGGAAAAACTAGGCTATTTGGGTTGGCCCGCTATTTCATAGCTCTACGAGAAGTGCAGTTGGTATGTTGCACAGGAAAAAAAAAAAAAAATCAAACGACATCTTCAAGAGGTTCCTCATTGCTTTCCGAGTCAGTTACAGCAACACATGTGGAAAACAGTGAGGGATTTGGATTAAAAACTAGATGCCAGCGTTGCTAAAATGAAGTTGGTTAAGTCCCAGAAAACATATTTATAATGGCAAAACACTTGAGATGACTCGATCAGAGGCAAATAATTCTTCCATCTGCTAACAAGCAGCTTGATTCCACATTCAACCATTAAGAAAGCAATGCCATAGGAGTCATTAAAGGGGACCTATTCTTTTCCTTATTTTCTGCCATTTATATACTGTTATAATGGTGGATACTCATAAAACCCACTCGTATACAATATTGCCAAGGAATCCAGCTTCAAACTGCTGTAAATACTCAGTTTCTGACATTTATTTTTTCCCCCCTCGTGGGTTTTTTCATGTGAAAAATCTTCAAAATGGTTCCCTTAAAGAAGCCATACCTTCCTGACATTCAAACCTTTTGTATGTGAGGGGCAACCAATCAGACGTTAGTTGGCTTAGTCCCCTTTAATGCTCGAGATAATTTCAGTTTGTGTAAAGTTAGCAGCATTGCAATATCCTTACATCTGCTCAGAGCTTAGAATTAAGTGTCTGCTGGACGTTTCAGCCTCTCTTTTGTGCAAATAGTTCAATCCATCACAATTTAATGTGTACTTATAAAATGTTGTCTTCCATGTCTTCTCACTGTTTTCCCACCACTCTGAAAAAGTACCAAACCACAACCCCCCAAACTGAGCCTTGTAAATGTGATGAAAAACAGACAAATTCATGCTGTTGGTGCCTATTTAAATGTATCAGTCAAATTTGGGGGATGCATTTCAGCCAGTCGCTACAATACTGAAGACGGAAGGGGAAACATGATAAATAAATACAGCACGACTAGCAAATAAATTAACCAGGGTGCCCTCAAAATATGAAATGAAAAATTGTACTTAAAAGTCATCACTTGCACATCTAAGTGGTGATCACGGAGCTTTAGTTTGAACCTCAAAGGATGTCTTCTTAAAGAAAGTCATGCAGAAGCATCAAAGAAACCTTATCAAAAGTTACCACACATTATCGTCAAGAACAAACTGGTTACTGAGCTACTTATCAACTTATCTGTAGTGAACGTGCTTGCCTGTAATTGGCAGGAAATGAAATGCCATAGTTTCTTTCTGCATCTGATTCAACAATGGTGTTTACTTTAGGTTTGTTTTTTTTTACCTGGTCATATTCAGAGGAGGAGACGAGGAAGAGGATTGAGGTGACTGAGTCGAAACACTCAAACCAGCGTCTCCGCTCGGATCGCTGCCCTCCCACATCCACCATCTTGAAGGGAACATTCCTGATCTCAAAGTCATACTCGTGGATGCCCTTAGTGGGTTTACGAGCCAGCAGGATGTCCTGTTGAGTTGGAAGATAATCCTAGCAGGAGAGGCAAAAAGACAAACTCTTAATTAAGGAGACAAAAATACTATTTGTCCTCATCTCCACCTAACTGCTTGATTTAAAACCCTTTCAAAACCATGTTTGCAGAGTAAAGAAGAAACACCAGACACATATTACACTTCAAACTAGCAGCCAATTCATCTGTAAATACTAGAAACGTGTTTTATTCTTCAGCTCTAACTTTGGGTCCTTATTGAATCCACGTTGATGTTAATGAAAGAACTGGGAAATGTTAAGGAGAGATTAGCAAAAGCAAGACTGGAAATTACACATTTATGAGCTCTGAGGAAATCACAGCAGAGTTCAAGAAAAATGGTTCCCTAGATTTTCATAAATATGGGGATTTCCTACAGAAAGCAAGTGATGGGAAGGCCAACATTTTGTAGAAAATGAAAGTAAAGGTTTGACATAATAAGTTTAACATCTGCTTCTGCTGTAATCTCTGTGGCTCTGTGGAGGATCTGAATCTAAAAGGTGGATATTTGGATATTTCTTGGGTAAAGGGCTGTGTATATAAGACAATCATCTTTGTAATCATTGTTAAACTGGCTTTAGAAGTTTCAGATTGACTACTTAAGAGAGGGGACGGCTCCAGATGCAGGCTAGGTGTGCTCAGTTGAAAA
>VURO01026936.1:7982-21654 GCA_015108175.1 Pelvicachromis taeniatus
GCATCAAACTGCCGCTTGCAGGAAGCTCATCATTTGTGTCCTGGAGAAAGCAGACTGGCAGTTCCTAGAGTTAATTCAGGCTCTATGTCCGGGACTCTTTGACTTTCTGTGACCCTTAGTACACGGAGGGGAGAAGTGGCTAAGTCAAAGCTTCTTACACAACTGAGAGTAAGAGTCGATGAAACAGCTCTAAACCAAAAAGCTGTAAAGTTTCTGAGAATTTTTCTTTTTTGGCAAACAAAGTAAAACTACCCCATCCAATTTCATTGCACGCCGCCACTCAAAAATAAAGAGATGAGGAAAATTATGTACAGGCAAGTAGGAGGTAGTGTCAATGTTTTACTCTGATGTAAGTGTGGGTTTAATCCCCAACATAAGCCAGACAATATGCTGCTAATGATATTTAAGTGATATATAGATAATTAAACAGATAATTGTATATACTGAATCTGGTGGCTGAATATGATTGGATGAATAAAAAAATGTCACCCTATGATATGATTCAATTCAATTCATTTATATAGCGCCAAATCACAACAACAGTCACCTCAAGGCGCTTTACATTGTAAGGCAGACCCTACAATAATACATATGATGACAAGGCCAAGTGAAAAGTCTAGGAAAGTTGTAGAGATTCATCCCGAGGGGAGCATCGATATCTGCCCTAAACACCACCATAATATTTGTTCAGATGTTTCACATCAAGCCACGAATGTCAAAATCACTGTAGTGCGAGAGAACAAATCAGAGGGTTTTCAACAATGAACTGATCAATGAACTGACAGACCAGTGTCGCCACCCCTTGAAATATGCACCTATTGAATAACCATTATCAGCTGTAATTGCTCCCACAGATAAGCCTTGATTGCACTCTGTTGCAGACACGGACAGGTGGAGACTCCAAGGCCGAGCAGTCATTCCTGACATACTTCCTTGAAGTTTGCTGTCTTCGAAGGACTCTTGCACTAAACATATAATGATGAAGTTTACGTCACTCTGACCCAGGTGGACTTAAGGCTGTACGTGCCCTCCTCTAACTAATCATAGCCCAAAAGGTGCATTAGCATCCATTCTAAACAGGTATAAGTGAAGCAAAGCAGATTGCGTAGGAGGGAAATGAGAATAAGTGTATGTGTGGCAAAGTCAATCAACAGCAGGAAGGCTGCACGCAGCACGAAAACCGCACCAGGGAAATATTACCGTAAGCCTACCCTGAAAATCTACTGTACATTTTACAGTAAGCAAAATATTCGAATGAAATAACTGAGTGAATTCGATGGTAAGGGGTTAAAACTGCTGGGAAGAGAAGCAAAACAAAAACTACAAATACCAACTGTTTAATTATTGATAGCATAATACTAAAACTGGTAGCCCCTGAAGTACATTTAAATGTGGAGTGCCCAGTAGTTTTACCAACCACTCATCCAATCACCTTATTTCACCTCAGGTGCAACGCCGTTATCCTCCCAACAAACAGAGTGCAGCAATCTAAACTCGTTTCTCAGTGAGTTTAAACACATACACAAAAAAAAGTGTGGAGACCATACCAACGATGTTCAAGCTCCCAACAGTACGGCACTCCGTCTCACTGAATAAAAGAGATAAACAGAACAAAAGAATTACAAATAAACAAGCCGGTTGGTTAAACTATAAGGCGAAATAATGAGAAGATGAGCAAACAAGCTGGAAGGCCAAACAAAACAATAAAGAGCAAGGCAGCAGCAGCAAACACACTTGCAGGTGAATCTACAAAAGAGAAAACAGGCATTAACTGGACCCACCATACCGCATACTAAAATTGTACATTTTGATGTCGGGAAGCTACACACTGCCTCTGGTGTTGGGCACTAATGCACACAATCACTGAAACTGGGCAGGACAACAATGGAGTTCCACAAACAATATGCTGAGCCAGAACAGCAAATCAATGCCAAAATGTAAGGCAGTCAACCAGGGTACGCAATACAAACAACATCAACTTGTGCATGTTAAACCATCCCTTTCAACTACACACCTTAAACATCAGACACTACCAGTGACACAGTGGGAAGAACCAAAGTATTACAATAACAATGGCCACAGGTTGCTTGTATAATTCACTCCTGATTAGAGAAATAGATGAGATTTCACAGATTTTTACAAATCTTAACTTTAGTACACGCCACGCTGTGTCACATGGAGTTGATAAACCTCTACAGTGATAATACCTCCTCATTTGTATGATACAATCCCTCTGCGGTTTCTTTCCATGCTGCATCCTCAGTGCTGCTGGAGGACACATCATACAAACAAGGCTTCTGCTGCCACAACTCAGTTGTTAGAATCCAAAACTTTTTGTTTTCTACGCTTACTTCCATCCATGTTGTTGTGTTTTTTTCACAGTGTGGCGCTGATCGTCCTTTGGCGGGGTTAGCTGGAAGTAGCTGGCAGCAGCAGTCGCACTTCTGGATGGTTATGTTCAGTTTACAACACTGTAAAAATTGTATCCCTGCCTGTCTCTTTGGTTGCAAGATCATTGCAATAGCCACATTTGAACCCCTTTTACCGTGCAACATAGACCCAGTGTTGTGAAGTCATAGCTGAATGTATCCTCACAATGGTCATTGTTCAACTTGGACAGTCCAAAAATGACACAGTTTGTGCCTGCCATGGTAAAAGTCATGTTCGTGTTTATTTACCTGCTCCAGGGGGAGTCCTGACATGTTGGAAAGGCTTTTTAAAATGTAAACTAAGTTACCAAGAAGCACAGAGAAACAGAAGTAATGAGAGAGTCCATATTAAACTCAATTCCAAATGACAGTTCTCTAACATAACCACCCATTCTACATCCTTAAGTGAACTTATTATTAAATAGGGTATTTTTTTTAGTGCAAGTCACAAAAGCACATCAAATTAATCAAATGAGTATTCAGCAAGGCATGCTGCTTGTGCAAAAGTCTCGACCCACCCCTCAGTTTTTCCAGGCTTTCTGGAGGTAAACATTTTTCTTTGGACATTGGCTGCTTTTTCACTCATATTTCAGTCCAGTCCTTGTATCTGACTATGTTCAGAGGAATGGTTTTCGTTTGTTTGTTTGTTGAGCTACTTAAAACTGTCGTATGAATTATTGAAGCTTAGCAAAAGACCTAAATTAACACACAAACCAGTGTTGTGTCTGCAGATAACTTAGCAAAGAACCAATTTTAAATTTGATCTTCATGCATTTTGTTGGTAGCAGCCTGTCACAATAACATCATTTCATAATTTGTTCCCTTTTATTTAATTGAATCTTTGAAAAATGGCAAAGATAAAACAGTTTGACAGACGCAATGCAATTTATTTTGCTCCAACAAGGTGATTCCCAAAGAACTATTAGAAAAGTAGGACCACAGGACCAGTCATTGGAAACAGGTCATGCGGAGTAACAATGCAACCTGGACATTTTTTGGCTCAAATCAGTGTATATGTGAATGTGTGTGTGAATGGGTGAATGACTGAATGTAGTGTGAAGCGCTTTGGGGTCCTTAGGGACTAAGAAAAGCGCTATACAAATGCAGGCCATTTACCATTTACCATATATGAAAGCATCTTTTTTATTTTTCATTTTTGTGGATACAAAAGCAACCAGAAAGCATCTGACTGGCTCAGATTGGTTTATTTTTCAGCATGACCGTGATCCCAAACACACTGTCAATGCAGTAAAAACTTACCTGGATAAGACAGGAACACCGTTAGTTATGGGTTGGCCACCCCAGAGCAACATTGTCGAATCGGTGTGGGATCATGTTGACAGCCAGCATTCAAAGAAGTGCTTTGAATGTCCTTCAAGAAGCCTGGAGAACAACTCCTGAAGACTACTTAAAGAATTCACATGAACGCTGCCTGAGAGAGTTCAGCCTGTGTTGAAGAGTAAAGGTGGTCATACCAAAAATTTGCTTGCAAGCTCATTCAGATTGGGCAAACGCTGCTTTTGCCTCATATGCATTTTTTCCTTGTAATGTATGTTTGCACACACTTCAGTAAATCACTGCACCTACTGCCCATTTTCCTGGAAACATTTAAAGATATAAGGGGAGGACCAAGACCTTTGCACAGTCCCATGTGAGAGTGGGTTTGAGTAGACAGAGTCAGAGACAAAAGTTAATTTATTAGTGCTAGTTATTATAAAGCACTGACATTCTCTGCTACTTCAAGCCCATTTAAGTTGGGTGAAAGGATCGCCAAATGTTCTGCCTCTTCAGCTTCCTCCATTTAACTCCTCATCCTCCCCCTCCTCCCTCATTATTTCCTCCCATAAGAACTGCAGCTGAGACAGACTTGTAATTATGCGTTTTAATGGCCCTTAGACCTGCTGCCTTTCGCTCAGGTCTCTATATGCAGTGCTGCCAGCTCCTTCTGATGCATTCATGCTGTCTTTGTGACAGCTTCATACAGAGTGATGGGAAAGGAGGAAGAGACAGGCATGGGCCAAAGAAACAGACAAACAAGATACCGCATGTTTTTATATGAAAGGAAGTGAAACTATTTCATGTGAATAAGAGTGTGGCTTATCTGTCTTTAAAAAAAATTGTTTCGGGGTTTTTTTTGTGGGGCTTTTTGCACTGGGATGAAAAATAGAGGGAGGTGAGGAGGTGCAAACACCGACTTGATGACTTGTGTGTCTTTAGGCATGGTCAATAAGAGAAAGGTTTGCAGTTTTATTGGCATTGATTAGAGCGTTATACCATACATTGTTGCAAGTTTATTACATTAACTGGTCTCGCTTAATCACATTAGGAATGCGAGAGAAGAGAATGGAGTATGTCATATCCTCACAGATACACACATCATAGCCTCGGCCGTTCTGCTTAGTTAGTTTAACGGGCAGCAGGCCAAGCACCTATAAGAACTGTAGGAAATTTGCTGACTTCACCTACAACTGTGCTTTTATTTTTTAAAAGGGTAAGGCAACATTTTTTGGGAGTGATGATTTATGTTGTTTCTCTGTCCTCAATGACTGCGGAGACCTAGTTGAAACTAGATTCTAGTTTCAGCCTATTGTTTGGATCGTTTGGCAGTGACATGCCTTTGTTCCCCAAAAGCCAAAATTGTACCAACTCTTAACTTCGTTCAGAAGTTGTCACAACACCTGACCCCTGGGAAAGATTAATCCCTGAGAGGAAGTGACACACCGAGCCAAAGTAAGGAGCAGTTTTAGCTGAAATGCCTCCTACGCCTCATTGCCCCGTGACCCATTTTATGCAAGCACCTTCGCAGTTTGTGTCCTGTCAGTATCTATAAAAGCCAGCGTTCCTTAGAGGCCAGATCAGGCTGCTCTTGAGGTTAATTGACCCCAGGCAGTCTACCTCCCTTCACCCAAGTCATGAATGGGGGGGCACTCAATGTGTGTACAGAAGCTAACAAAGCTGCCCTCTGTGAGAGCCTGTGCCCTCTCTAGTCTCATCTTGACCGGAGGCTTTTAACTCTCAATGTACTCCCATCCCTGTACCTCTCTCAGTTTATCACTGTATACCCCTCAATGCATAATGAGACATTTCACACCTCAGAGAGACACATTGAGGTCTGCTGCCAAGACCACACCTGTTCACCAGGGGCTCCTGCACCTCCTAGCTGCCCTCATTAGTGCCTGAGTGAACGCTGCTGGTCTGCTTCCATGTTGAGCACACCAGGCAGCAATTAAGGTTGCGTACAGTTAATGAAAATCTGACTCAGTCTGTTACTCGATAAATGATGGGCAGACTGTGCAACGAGCTCAAACATATTCAAGAAACGCAACAGCTGGAATTAGTAAATTCACATTTTAGCTTCCTGTGCAGAAGGAAAACTCTGTGAAAGATTTAAAAAAAAAAAACACTCAAAGCTTCAAAAACACTCTAAAGGCTTGGTAAGCAACACAATCGACCATTACAAAACCCATTGCTTTCCCAAACTGATAAATATACGCTCTCAAACACACCGAAGACTCGTGGTTTTCTCTTCAGCAGTTAGAGAATTTCAAAAAGCCTCATTCTCTGCTGTGATAATTACCCATGCTGCTCTCTGATGGCATATTTGCATAATCATCATCAGCCATTCACAGAGGACACACAAAGGATTATAATGAGGCAACAGAGAAACAAGAAGCATTTCAGGGGGCCATTGAAGACTCACACTGAGAGGGCAGTCGTCGCCTGATTTTTGCACACAGAACGCTGCAAAACAGGAAGAGGATCATCTGTTTAGAGCAAAAAGAAATCACACAAACGCTTTGGCCAACGTGTCCCCGACTACTCACGTTGCATAATTGAGAATTTAAGCAGAGGTGAGCCAGAGAGGAAAAGAAAAAGCTCCTAACCTTAACAAACTTGCTTTGGCAACAACCACAGTAGGACGACACAGCAGGAGCTGTCAGTTATACCTGCCTTTAAATCCACAGTTATTTCTTTACACTTTGTTCTACCTTGCTACAGCTTGAGCGCTTTTGCAAAGCAGCAGATGCCACATTATTTTACCCAACAATGTAGATTAGCATAAGGTCTGCAGAAGATACTGCTTACACACACGCGCGCACACACACACACACACACACCTTACCTTACCAGATAGACTGAGATTTCTGACCTGAATGCTGGGTTTTATAACAAAAGTTCTGAAGCAGCAAAAACAAAAGTATATAATATTGTGGTAGACCCAGATTAAATGCCAGAAATAAATCCTATTAGGAGCAAAAATGCTACGATTAGAACAGACGCTGATGCTGAGGGATCTTTATAAAGATGGTGCTTTGTCTACATCAACAGCTGTGTGCAGTGGCTCAGGTGTGTTTTGATGTCTCCTGAGGCTCTCAGATCTTATATAGCCCTTTAATGAAAGGGTTGTAAACAAAATAATGGGCTGAAAAAATTCCTCTTGCAAAAAAATAAAAATAAATAAATATTGGCAGTAATTCTGACTGTATGCATATTAGTTTTTTGGTATTCGTATTTAAGCAGCAATCTGAGAACCTATGGGCTAGTCTGCCCCTGGGAGCAGTGGCTTATTCTTAATGCTTCATTGTTTATGAATCCAAATAAAATTTTAAAAAGGTTAAGAAAAAGCTAAACTGCCATAATACAATTGTTAGTGGTTTAGAGATTGTTTTCGACACTTACTTTTTACCTGCACGCAATCAAAAATTGCACAGACGTAGTTGGTTAATATCACTTTTTACAAAAGGACAACAAACAGTAACCAGAAAGTTTCCTGCTTCAATAATCTTGTTCCTTGGCTACAGATTTTACATATTTATGTGCTGACATCGATATATAAGATGTTATATAAATAAAATTTGCCATAAATTAACTTCTACCCATTTAAATATTTCGAGACAGACTTTTGTTTTTATAATGCCGAAATGATTGTTTTTGCAGGGAGAGGAAGATCGAGAGATACAGACAGAGGAAGAATGACAGTTTTTCAGCAGTTTTTGTTTTTATTTGTTAATTACTTGACAAAAAAATGCAGAGGTCATTTATAACAAGCAGTGTTGGTCAAGTTACTTGAAAAAAGTAATTAGTTACTAATTACACATTACTTCTCCAAGAAAGTATTCACAATTACTTTTCTGATTACGTATTTTAAAAGTAATTAGTTACTTTTTTACTTAGTTACTTTCTAAAAAACATGATACGTAATAAAGCAATACTTTCAGCCCAATTCTACTTTTTCCTGCGTAACTTATAAAATACCAATCCATATAAAATTGAATCAAATGAAAAAGTATTTCTTTAAAACTTGTTTTATTACTTTTAATCGTTTAACTTTATCCACATTACATCAAGCAACATTTAAATTATATGCAACATTCTTGACTTCAAGAAATTTGTTGAACATTTAAACCTACATTCTGCATATTCCAGCATATAAAATATAATAACTTTTTTGTTTACACTCACTCTTTCAAATAGATGCAAGTAAAACACAGCAAAAAAAATACATAAAATCAAAGCTTCAGCGGCACAAAGTCCTGTCACTCTTAAGTCTGCCCAATGCCGCAGCGGTCATGTCAGTGGGGGGATCCGGGAGTCTCTCTGTGAATTTCAGCGTGCTCGGTGCATGCTCAGATTTGAAGTTTAATTTTTCGCTGTAGAAAGAAGTTTTCTTCCCACACAGAGTGTACAGTGGACGCTAATGTTCATGTTACTTTTTAAGGACTCAAACTCGAAGTAATGTCAGTACTTCCAAGCTTTAAAAGCTGCATGGTCGTACTCTCTCCCACGCTCCACATTATCCATTGTTGATCTGCACACGTCTGTACCGGCCACGGATGTCGCACGTTCTTACTTCACTGTCATAAGACACTCTCACAAACAAAATCATGTTTGAGTAACGCAGCGTGCTTATGGGAAAGTAACAGTAATCTAATTACTTTTTTTGCAATAGTAATCCCTTACTCGTTACTTGAAAAAGTAACTGGATTACCTGTTACTGCCCATCTCAAGTAACAAGTGAGCTTAATTTGAAAGATTAAGGAAGAAAATTGCAACTCATAAAACCAGGCAATGCTTTTCCAATTTTCTGTTGTCCAATTTTGAGCTCTGTTTCAAGTTGACAGGAATGGTCTTCTGCTGCTTCTTCTTCGTCTGCTCTGTTTTCAGAGATGATCTTCTGCATACTTGGTTATAACAACTGGTTATTTGAGTTACTGTTACCTTACTATCAGCTCAAAACAGTCTAGATATTCAAGGCACTTAACAAGGCATCTTTGCCCAGACAACTGCCCCTCGCTGGATAGTTTCTCTTTTTTTAGCCATTTTCCGTAAACCCTGGAATAGTTGTGTGAGAAAATCCCAGTAGATCAGCAGTGTTTGAAATGATTTGGTTTTTGGTGCCAAGCCATGTTCAAAGTCACTTTAATCACCTTTCTTCCCCATTCTGATGCTCTGTTTGAACTTCAGCAGATTATTTTCTGTATTAATCCTACAATATGAATGTGCTATTTGATGCCCTCAGAGCCCATTTTGAGCAAAAATTATATTTAGGTTCCCAATCAAAGTTTGCTGTTATTCACTGCCCTACAGACTGCATGATGCAGATGTATTTAACCAACATGACCTCACCATTTGTTGAACTTCCACTCTGAAACCTCCTGATCCTCCTTTTTGGCATTTATCGCTACATTTGGTTTTGTGCCACCCATGTGACTGAAAAGGACAACAACAATCTCTAATTTCTCTTTCACTCTGCAGCATTTACAAATGCATGATTACAGTTTGGCTGAGTGGATAAGCATCATGTAATAAAGGATATATGAAATCAGATAACAAATAACTTCAGTCAGACCATTTTCCATCTAACACTATATAATCTGATCAGAACAGAAATACTGCATGATGAGATCATTAATTAAACTTCTCGAGATGTTTTTTTCCTATTACTTTTTTCTCGTTCTGCTAAATCCACGCATAGTAATTAAAATAGTGCTAAAGTTTAAGTTAAAAAGTTTCCAGTAAAATACTCGTGGATGCATACCTTACTATTTAAATATTGATGTTTAACTAAGAACAGACTATTATGAATCAATAATTCAGGTAAAGTCAAGAAACAGTGTGTGCCTGCTGTGTTTGAAGTATCAAAACATTAGCCTTACAGGCTAAAGCACACAAACTCACCGAAGAACAAACCACGAGTTGTGAAGCAAATGCACACGTCTCAGCAGAAGCCGCCCTTGTCTCTCTTTGACTTGATAAACCCGTGTAGCATGAAGCTGCATGCCCTTCAACTGACGGGTGAGATTTAGTTTATGTAAACAACAAGCAAATTATGCATTCAGCTATCGAGCTGGATGCGAGCAACATCTGCCCACTGCGCTGTGCAGTCAGCAAGCTTATTCGGGACGTGCTTACAGAACAGCAAACCTGTGAGGAGACGTGAATGAGTTCCATCTCTGAGCTGTTTCTCCTCAAAAAACATCCTGCATGCCTGCTGGTGTCCCTTTCCCCTCCTTCCCGCATCTCTCTTTCTCTCTCAGTCGCTCCCCCCATCCTCTCTGCAGCTCCCTCACTTCACAAAACTCCCCAGTGAAGGGACTTGTCATCTGTACACCTCCTCCGTGTCATGTTTTTCCTACCCCTCCTCTTCTCATCTCTGTAACTTTCACTTGCTCTTCCTTGGAGGCTGTCCATAGTGACAGTGCTGCCTCTTCCCCTGGATGTTGCCAGGCTGACAGGGAGACGAGGTGCCCAGAAATGTTCTTGCAAAGATGGGCAGGAAAGAGGGGGGAAAAAAAGAGCTGAAAAGGACACATGAATAGATAAAGCAGGAAGTGGAGGGAAGGTAAAAGAATTAGAGGTAGGGATAGAAGGAGACTGCAGAAGGAGACGAGAGAGGTAATTCTTTGAGAAGCAAAGTGGGAGGGAAAGGGGAGAGATACAGGAAGATAAAGCGAAAAGATGACTGATTAAGAAAACAAGATGAAGAAGGTTGCAGGGAGCAGAGATTGTGCAGTCAGGGCTGTGGGGATATGAAACATCCTCGGGCAGTTTTCCTCTGCCTCAGCTCTCTCACGGTGAAAAGACAAAAACTTAGCTTTTATGCCGTTAACTTTGCTGCGTTGTAGACAGGGCTTAGGAGTAAGTGCAGCAGGGTAGGGATGATGAGGAATACAAATGTTAGCTTTTCTTTCACTGCAAAACATGCTTATTATGGTGGGGCATTAAACTGTTACTTCTGAGGTGTGATCTTTCTGACGAGGGGAACTAGACAACCACTGAGGGTTGTAGAGAGGTTGAGAGGAATCAGCTCGTGGCTGAGTTGAACCGTTGATATGGACACTATCATTATATCTGCTACTGAACAGCTAGTCAGCCTGCTCAAGAACTGGCTGCCATGTTAGATGTGATTCAGCCTGTTGACATGACCTTTGACAATGTCACAATGCTTTTATTGTGGTTGCGGGCCTGTGTAACTGGGTCTTTATCAAATGATCACACAGCGTTACTTGTCCAAAATGACAACCAAGTTAACATTATGTGGTTAGCAGTCATTCGACTGCAAAACCTGGCTTGATTGTTATGGTTCACTCCCCCAAAACAGCTACTGTTTGATCAAAGCTTAGCCGGTCTACTTGTCAGGTATGCCAGCATTAGCCACTTCTACTGAGATTCCTAAAAAATACATTTTTGCTCATGCCTTCCTGAGACTTTAAAATGAGTCAGATTCATTCAGCTGAAAAAAACAGAAAGTAATGTGTGTGGCTGTTCTCACAGGTGTTAAACATCCAGGTATCCACAGAATAAAGTGGTTTATGAAGTCTAGTCTCGTTATAATATTGCAGTACATTAGCTAGCTAGCTGACATCTAAAGGTAATAGACAATGTTCTGGCTCAGGTATTTCTAAAGAAAAGATCTGATATAGCCGTGGATATAAATTCACACAGAAAAAAAAAACATTTGGAAGGTTAGTTAAGCTGGGCAATTTATATATAATAACTGCTAGAAAGTTATGTTTAGGTTATTATGATGTAGAATCAGGGTCAAATTGTCCTCAGTAAAAGTACATGTTGAGGGTCCCCAAACACGCAGAGTCAAATGACATTACAGGGAATGAAGAAGACATAAAAAAGAAACATACTGTAGAAACTTGGACTACGAAACTGGATCATTACATCATCAGTTAACAAGTGAATAGAGACAGAGTGCAATTAAGCCCTGCCCACTAAATGGGGGGAAAACAAGTTATGGCTCTCTCTCTCTACTCTACAACATAAATGTTTCTACTTGTCAACTCCACCTATCAGAAAAAGCTACAGTGAGGTAGGTTTGCACTTTTTCAAGTTGCCAATCTGAAAAAACAAACAAACAACTGAACACTGACAAGTGAACAAATGGACAGACTATTCAGTTCACCTAAACCCCAGTCACAGAGACCTAAAGATCAGCTAGCAACACTCTGAAGCCACCCGCATTGAAGTGTTGCTAGAGGCTAGGTAAACTTGATCAAAAGACGTATTTGGTACTGAACTGAAAATCTCCTTTCAATTGCTTTGCTTGACAGTAGATTACTGTGAACAGCCACTGTTTGTGTGGAAATTGCTGACTTGTCTTCAAACATTCATTAACAACTTACTAAGAGGTAGTGAAACTGAAGAGTGTGATACAAACCAGAACAAAGTAGGATTTAGTGGTAAGGCAACAGCCAACAATCTTCAGCAAGAAAGAAAGTTGGATAGCTAGGAAATCCATCTACACAGACTCCTCAAATTATCCTGAGATGGCAAAATATAATATTTTTACAGACTTAATTCTTTTTATTGGTGTCTCAGCTGTTTGGCTGCAAAAAGGGCAAAAAGATATATGCAGTTTTAGTATATATGATAAACAAAGTTGCTAAATAAAGTATTACATCTTTGAAACGCTTAAGGAATTGAGTTAGTAATAATGCAACTAACAGTGCATTAATAATTAGATTACATAAAATGAAATTCTGTTTGCTAATGCTTTTCAACTGCAACTACATATCTCCCATGTAGACGCACCTTTAAGTCCCTCAGTAGCATCAAACTGGCAAAAAAGCATTTGCCCTCACTCATACTAAAAAAGAGCCATTGTAACACAGTGACTAAAGTTTCCTGAGCATTAACCAGCATGATCAGAATTCCATTTAATCTACTGAAAAACATTTGAAATATTGACAAGAGATGTTTTATTACTTTTATTGAAACCCATTCAAACCCTGATGGTAATGCACACTCTCTATGGACCCACATTAGCAGAAGCCTGCAGAACATCCTGAATGAAGCTTGAACCACTGAACAACCAGAATGAAAATCTCAACACACAGAGCAACAGTAGGCGGGGCTTAGCAAACAGTCAATTAGCAGACAAACAGACCCTCACAAAAGAGTTTTTGAAGCCATTTCACTTCAATTTCAAAATCTCCTGCATATTGATTGCCTCTTGAAGTACACTCCAGGCTTTTTTTTTTCTGACCATGTTGGGTAATGGTGCTTTAGGGCTGTGAAGTGTGTTTGTTTCTGTGTGCTTCTGTAGGAGGTTCAGAGAGATGTGTGGGTGCAACTGAAGCATTTTGACTGCTTTAGAAGAACAAGGTCTATACAGCTAACACGGCACATCTCTCACTCTCTCACTCATTCTTTTGCTCCTTGTCGCTCTTTCGTCTTCTGTCATCATTATAATATAAATTGGCCTGCTGCACACATCCATCAGATAGTCTTTTAATGTGAAGTAGGTCATCACATGCTGAGGTGTGAGTCATTCAAAATGCTGCATACTGATTCCAGGTCAATTTCATCAATAGATAGGCCCACTTGCGTTTACTGTGACAATAAAGCAAACTGATCAGCACTGTGCAAAAACTCGTTTACCATTATGCATTACATACACAGGTATATCTGATTGAACCTAAATTAAATCTGAAGCATGAGGGTGACCCCAAACAACCTTCCTGCCATGTACTTTTAAAAGGCATATTACCGTATATCTTCCAATAGTAGCCCCGGAGTTTATTCGAAAAATTATCCGGCCGGCCCGGCGTTTAAAAGAGACTAGCGGTTGTTGGAGACCGGCTCTTATTCCCTTCTCAGACGGAAATGTCACGGAAGTGAGAGGGAAAGAGGACCCAGGTGCGGTTTTTAGACTGAGGTGAAAAGTGTTTACTTACAGTGCTCCAAAACGTATTCCAACAGTTCACAAATAATGCAGTTCCCAATTGTGC
>VURO01026936.1:24998-36262 GCA_015108175.1 Pelvicachromis taeniatus
AGGTTTTTGATATTTTAAAGTCTCTATATCTCTCTAGATCTCTCTCTCTCTAGATCTCTCTCTCTCTCTAGATCTCTCTAGATCTGTCTCTCTCTCTAGATCTCTCTAGATCTGTCTCTCTCTCTAGATCTCTCTCTCTCTAGATCTCTCTCTAGATCTCTCTAGATCTCTCTCTCTCTAGATCTCTCTAGATCTCTCTAGATCTCTCTCTCTCTCTCTAGATCTCTCTCTCTCTCTCTAGATCTCTCTCTCTCTCTCTAGATCTCTCTCTCTTCCGGGATTCCTCTATATAGATATAGATAGATATAATTTATTTTTCTGGAATAAGCCTGTGAGTGACAGAGAAAAGCCGCCAGTGCAAACAGTCTTAATAACACGTGAGACATTCTGTTGATTTTTTTCCGTCAGTGATTAGTTTTTGTCTAAACAAAACATTTACGAGAAAATCCTAAAACTGTAAAATGTAAGGAAGGAAAAAAGATGAACAAAACACAGAAATAAATGAATAATCTATCATACTCAAAAATTAGAGTTGGAAGATATTTGCCTCTGTGCTTTGACTGCATCTGAGCAGAGAAAAGTACTACTGTCTGTACAGTTCCTCATTCATTCTCTTGCTTCTGTCAGCAGTGAAATTATTAATAAATGCCAGTGTGCCAGTTCCACTAACAGTCTTACTCAAGCCATAACAAAAGCACTGCTGTGTTTGGCAGAAGAGAAGGAGCTTTGGGTGAAGAGCTTTTCTTTTTCTTCTTTCCATTATTTTGATAGAACTTGATTTTTATCTTCTCGGTTCATAGAACTTTGTGCAGGCTTTGCTTATAAAAGCTTCACTTGTTGACAACAAAACATGCCTACATGTCTACATCCTGGATTGCATTTCTGACTGTGCAGACATGAAGGGCTGGATCCCTTCATTCATGCTATTTCTCTTACACTCCTGAATAGGGCCTGTCAGTCTCCCAGGTTGTCATTTTCCTATTTTCCAATGTGCTTCTGTTTCTTTTAAAATAAAGAAAAACAGAATTCTTCATTAGATTAATATCAGGAATAAAGAGGCAGCTGTGCAATTGATAAAGACAACAACTGCCAACTTCAACTAATTGGATCCTCCAGGTGAATGCTTAGCCAAGTTTTTTGGGTTTTTTTTGCATGTGCAAATGATCTGAGAACAGATTGACCTGAACACCAAATATATAAAAAAGAATAACTTAATAATACATTTATTTATATGGAACTTTTCAAATCAAAGTTTCAAAGTGCTTCACAGGACAAAATAGGAAGCAAACAACAAATAAAACATTCAAGAAGACAAAAGTAAAAACATATAAAGGATAAGGCGTACTGGAAGCAGAAGGCAACAAAAGGTCTGCTCGATTTCAAAGAGTATGTGCTCTGACAGAAAAAGTCAGATCGCCATTGGTTCTCAGCTGAGATTTTGGGATGGCCAACAGAGCCTTGGCTTAGGACCTCAAGTTACGACCATAAGCATACAGTAACAGTTCATCTAAAATACTCTGTGGAGCCCCGACTTAAAATCAATTATAAAATGAATAGGTAACTGAGGAAGGGACGCTAACGAAGGAGTGATTTGTTCCTTTGTTGGCTCATGCACGTCCATAATGAATTAGACCAGTCTAACCTTGAGGAGAAAACCATGTATAACAATCTCTAGATTTTTTTATTCTATTTTTAATAAAACTGAGTTGAGTTTACTGAATCTCCTTAGCTGCATGAAACGAGTGAACAGCTGAACTGACGTGCTTATTTAAACTGAGGTGGTTGTTAAAAGTGACACCAAGGCTTTTACAATATTGGCCCAACTTTATAGACAAGGAGCTCAGGTGTGTTGCACTGAGTGTGCTAGATGCATCAGAATGAATAACAATCACTTCTCTTCAGTTTTGTGCTGTCCAGCATATAAAATTCAATTTGCTGTGTAATTTTTTGAGCGAAACTCAAATGTAAAAATATGAAATGGAAACACAATATATAAGGCAAAGAACAAGCTTGTGGGATGACCGCCTTTATTCTAACTCAACACAGTCTGAACTATCTTATAATTTCTTTTAAGTAGTCTTCAGGAATAGATCTCCTGGTTTCTAAAAGGACATTCTAGGCTCTTCTTTGGATGTTTGCTGCCTTTTGTTTGAGGGCCAATCCATGACTGATAGTCTTCCATTGTGTGTTTATCTAACCAGGTATACTTTTACTACATTGACAACATGTTTGGGATCGCTACCATGCTGTAAAATGAAGTAGTTGGTAATGAGATGATTTCCAGTTGGAAATGTGTGGTAGATCAAAGTCTGATGGTAATTTTCAGTGTTCATCATTTTTGAAAAGGTCCCCAATGCCACTGGCTGAATTGCAGCCCTAAACAATAACAGTCTCCACCATTTATTACAGATGGCTGTAGACACGCACTGTCGAATATCAAATCTGGATTCATCACTACACAACTACAACTTGCCACTGATTTTCATTCCAGTTCTTGTGTACTTTGGTTTATCTCAGCCTTTTTTCCTTGTGTCCTTTCCTGAAGAATGGCTTCTTGAAACAATTTCTGATGAGACTTCAGCGAACAGCAGATGAATCAACGGAAGGGCTAGATGCATGTCTCGGGTCTCGTGTAACGTCTTAACTGGATTGTTTCCTATTTCTTAAAGACGTTTCAGACTTTCAGATACCATTCATGTATCGGAAAGTGTAGATATGTGTAAATAGATAGCTTTGCGGGTCTCCTACTTGTTCTTTTTTATGAAAACTGGACTCCACTTGTCTAGTTTTTATCAAAATTTTAAAGGACACGGTGCACACCATGCCAAAATATGCCAAGTTTTCAGCTAATAGCTCTTTGGGAATCACCTTGTTGGAGCACAAATACTGTTTTCTGCCTGTCAGACAGTTTTATCTTTGACATTTTGTAGCTTCCACTAACGAATCTGGAACAAATGTGTTTTTGGACAGACTACTTGTGACTACTTTAGGAGTCTAAAAAAACAGGTTCTTTGCTTAGTCTTCACTTGTGCGTAGACACAACTCAGGTTCCTCTCATTCCTCTGAATATGGTATGCGGGAGGAATCAAAAATGAGTGAAAAAGCAGCCAATGCCCCAAAAAGACACTTTGAAAGACCTACAGAAACCTTGAAAAGTACTGTTGAAGACCAAAAATGGCAAGAAAGCCTAGCTCCTTAGAAGCAAAAATAAAGAAATTAGGGGTTTCTCATTTGCACAGTATTACAGATATTGATCATATATCCTATATCACTCTATGCTGTGAGGCAAGTCGAAGCATCCCTTTGGATTTTCTGTCAATTATATATTATTATTGTGATACAAACTCACAAAAGGTAATGACTGAATTTTTAATGTACTATATTAGTATGTTGAAGGCACTGATTTACCAACACAGAGGCAACATACGCTAAATTAAAAAAAAACAAAAAACCTTCTGTCAAAGAAAACCCAAATCTGTTTTTGTACTTACCAGATGGTGGAAATTATTACAGAGTGACACATCAAAGGCCCTGATTGATAGCAAGGAGGATAACAAAATTTGTAAAGGGGTGGATCACATTTTTGTGTGGCGTAAACAACAACTAATGAGCAATGTGACCCACCACCCGAGGAAAACAGGGAAAAATGTTGGTAGAAACTATTGGGAAAGCTCCATGTCTTATGGCTTCAGCTGGACTGAGGATGTCCACAGCCCTCAGCATGAGTGCGCCATCTGTCAGGAGATGTTGGCTAATGCTAACATGATGGCAAGCAAGCTAAGAAAGCACTAGAAAATCAAACATCCCTTCTGAGAGAAACTAGGCCTACATCAAAAGAGGACTGCATCTGAACTGAAGGGAGCAGCGCTCTTTGTCGGACTGTGTGAAAGTGTCAGATAAGGTTATGGCAGTGAGGTATTTACTAGTGGAGCTTATTGAAAGGAAGAAAATGTTGGTGTCGTGCAAAGTAAAATCAAATGGGCTTTCATCTAAAAAAAAAAAAAAAAAAAAAAAAAAAAAAAAATTTTTGCTTTTTCTTTTTTTTTTTTTTGAAGTGACAGTATTCACTAAGCAGAAGAGAGTGGATGAACTGCTTTCACTCTTAGTCTTACCACTCTTCATGCTTATATGCAGGATTGTTTGACAACAAGACCTAATTTTTTTTTTTCATTTTCAGAGGTGTTTGATTCTTGTGTGCAAATAGCCCTGTGCTCTCTAATGTGTGATTCTGACTAAAACAAGTATAATCTGAGTGCCTCTATTGCATTTGTGTTCTCAGGCTGCAGAGTGGGGTGAATCTGCAGGTGTGTTTTGTTAATGACAGCAGCAGTGACAAGGACAGCGATGCTGAAGACAGCAGGACAGAGACCAGCCTAGACACACCGCTGTCACCTGTGGTATGTGTCCGAGTCTCTTTGTGTCACCATATGTGTGTTTCTGTTCCACTACACTCGTGAGATGACCGCAGTTGTTGTTGCATCATAGTATCATTCACTTCCTATACAGAGCAAGCAGAGCTCATCGCTGTCAGACCGGGATACTGGAGAGGAAGATTCAGATCCTTTAGATGACTGCGGTGGGTTTTGGCGAGTGCAGCGAAGGCTGCAGGAGGAGGCTCGGGTGGCGCTGGCTCTGGCTCGACCCATGGCCCGCATGCAGGTGGAGGTAGAGAGGCAAATTCAGCTTCACAGACGTTCACCTGTGGCTGACTTGGTGAGTCAGAGGGGATTTGCACAGAGGTCTTAATTCCCTCTTCCATGGAAAATCCAATGTAAGAAATGATTTAGGGCACTAAAATATCAAGGAAAATAAAGTGAAAATGGAATGTAAGTTGGTGTTTCAGTAAACATGACATAATAAAACTAGATAAGCATGTGAACAGGTCAGCACTCAGGTTTTTATGTGTACGTGAGACGTGGGCGCATGTTACCAAGAGAAAGCCCCTGAAACTGGTGAACAGACCTGTTGCAAGTTGCAGTTAGAAGCTACGTCATGTGAAAATCCAGAGAGATCCAGTTGATTAATAATTAACAACACTGTTTAAGTCTTTATTTACACTCAAATGTTCGACACATTTTGACGTGTAGTAATTTCCCGTCTGTGTGTGCTTATGCGTGCAGCTTCCCCATTTGCCCCACATCAGTGAAGGTTTAATGAAGAGGAATCTGAGACAGGGGGACATGAGAGACATGAGTCTTGGACAGCTGCAAGTCATCACGAATGATTTGCATTCACAGATTCAGAGTGAGTAGATGACTCATGCGTAAAAACACAAATTAATTAATTAAATAAAACAAATAACCAAGCCAAAAGACTGATCTGTACTTTATCAGATTTTTATATTTTTATTCATGCCAACTATGCTATTATTTCTATCAAATAAAGTGTCAAAAGACATTCAGTGAACTTAAGAATTTATATGGTATATTTCAGGATTGTTTTTCTCCTCCTCACTTCCTATTTTTTAACTGGTGTTGGTGACAAAAGCACATACTTGGCACAATAAAATACAATCATACAAGAAAAAAAATACAAAGACTGGATTTGTATCCTCAAACAGGTCTAAATGAGGAGCTGGTACAGTTGCTGCTGATGAGGGATGAGCTGCATGTGGAGCAGGACGCTATGCTGGTGGACATAGAGGACCTCACCAGGTGAAACACTGTTGTCGTCCACCTTAGCTTCTTAGCTGTCAAAAGATTTGGAAGCGCTGTCACTGCACAGCATGTCCTGGACTCGCTTTAACGTATTTCTTCTTGTTTGTTATGGCAGGCATGCACATAGCCATCAGCGGCACCAGCCAGAGAAAGCCATCTCTAAATAAACACCTCGTCTACACACGCGTCTGTATGCACGACGTCCAGTTTCCCACTCTACGGACTGCTACCAGTGTTGCTAATGAAACTTCATCTGTGCTGACTGTATCTGGAGAGTTGAATGCAGCATATAGAGTAGTATTAAGACACACGTAATACGTTGCACCACATCGTAGAACCTCACAACACAACATCTACATGTGTAAGTTCACCAATTTCAACATTGACAGATGAGTTTGTGCAGGCGTTCCACTTTCACTCAGCATGATTGTCCCCAACCTATTTCATAGATTTAGGGGAGTCGAGTTGATTTCATCCCTGATCTTTATTTAGCACACCATGATTTTGGCACAGCTGGGTTGGAGAGAGCACCACCATGCCTTGTGTCTCTTTTTGTGTTTTTATGAAAAAGGATAATGAGTTGACATGAGCGGTCTTTTGTTTGGCTCTATAATAATCAACAGGGTTCTTAGAAATGCTCTGTGCACTTGTATATCATTCACTTCACTAAGAGCACTGTGACATTGCTTTTTATCACTTTTATTCACTATGAAGCATTACATATCTGATCTGGTAAAATAGGAAATGATAAGTACTCTGTATTTGTTACGTTTAAGCAACTGCTTTCCAGAAATTTCCTAAAAAATCTTTAGGACTCAAACCTTAATATAATTATATAGCTGCTACAGTTTCCACCTGCTTTAAAGACATTTAGAGCTTTACTGGACAGTATTTTGACTTTTATTTGGGCAAATTTGTATTTGTCAAATGTGATGATCAGCTCAGTACAATACACAAAGAGTTTACACAAAGCTGGAAAAAGGAACAGGCATCTTCACACAGATAGTCTCTTAATAGAAATATGCAATTCCATTTTGTTAATTTAATAACGATCAGAAATGGTGAACACAGAAAATGTAAAACATATATTAATAAATCACAGCCTAAGCGTATATATCTATTTTATCTGTTTCAGATGTTTATGTATGTAAATGTTAAAATATACTTTATTAAAAGGATTAACAACATGCCTTGTTGCGTTTTAGTGTTTTAATTCTAAGCTTTTTAAGAATGTCGTTGAACACAAAGTCACTTTTTTCTATTGCTTGCTTCATAAACACATGTACTCTATAATGATTGTAAAAAAAAAACAGGAAAAAAATGATTCAGTAATAAATGTTTCAAGTGTGTCATCTTTTGTGAGATTTATTTTGCCTTTTTCTCAATTTGCAAGAAGAAAAACAATCCACACGTTCCAAGGAAAGCATCGCGTGTTGACGCTGCAATCAAACGACTGCGAGCTACACAAGGAAGGAAGCAAGGGCACCGTCTAGTTTCTCTTCACATTCACACTTTCACATGTGATGTGTTGACACTTGAGTTTTGTAAAGAATTACCGCCAGCAACGGGGAAAAAGCTCTGACTGTGGTGACAAAAATAACCTTGGTTAGTGCTGTTACACAGTCACAGCCAGTGGGAAAATAATCTATGGCAAACACCAATGATCACTTAATAAGTTTGTTATAGGACTTTATTATACATTTTCTTCTCAAAATTTGGGACATTACTCTTACAAAAGCCAAAAAATGGGAGAGTAAAATTTTTATAGAAATTTATATTTTGAATTATTTTGAATTTATATATATGTATATATATCCTGCAATTGTCACATAAAAAAGCCTTTTATCTAAACTGTTTTATTATACCAATGTGTTTTTTCATCCTTAAAAAGCTAAATGAGTTTATTTGTGATTAATGATATGATCAATGTAATCAATATTTTGAGAAATATTAGACGTAACTGTGCACAATCACAGTTTAAAAAAGCATATGGGATGAACTTTCAATATGTTTTCTTTGGTAAGCAAACAATGAACAGACATTAGTTTCACCAAACCACAATTATATGTTGGGAAAGGAAACTACACAATCTTGAGTGTACACTTTCAACTTACTGTAGATTCACTGCATTGGCTGATGCAGGGAAATCCCTGCATCGGTCTGAATATAAAACACTGCACAGCCAGACACAGTCAAAGAACACTGTTTACCACTCTGAAACAAGATGACCCTCATCAAGCTCTGTGAGTATAACCTATCATGGCTGAAGAGTCTAATCTTCCCAAGAGATATTTTACAGTAATCTAATTTTTCTCTTTTTTTCTAGACTTCACTCCTGCACTACTGCTCCTAGTGCTCACTTGTCCTTTATGGCAGATCAGCCAAACTGTGCCAGTGACAGGACCAATGGCAGACTCCTGCATATCATATGCAAGAACACTGCTACAGAACATCACGGATGCACTCAACCAGGTAGGCCTACAACAAATGCAAATCTACACAGGTTTTTTTTTTCTTACAGTTTACATTTGAGTAAAAACGACTTCTCCTCGAACAGAAAACCTTGTTTAGTGGAATCGACTGCACGAAACAGAACATGGAGCTGTATAATGAGAACAGCACACCATCAGTGTGTGCACCACAGGTACCCACTAGATCGGTTCAGTTTTATTTCAGGATACATTGTGAAATGAAAAACATTTAAAAGTATTAGCTGTCTATGTGCAGATATAGCAAATATGTGATAAGTCTTTTGTAGCTGTGCCCAACATTACTTAACTGTGTTTCCCCCACAGGGATCAACGTGCTCAGAAATCACTACATTGAGATTTGATCAGGTAGGTTTTTGTGCTACTTCATCAAGTTTTAAATTTTTTTCCTAACGTTATATTCTTCATAAACACTTTAAGGACTAGATATGGAAGCCAAATAATTCAAAGCAAATCTAAAGTAATGTTTGACACATATTGTGGTTGTGCTTGCTGTGTTTTCCGGTAGGGCTCATGTTTTACAAACATTGGGAAGGATCTGAACTACTACTACAAATTTCTCGCAGCGCAGCCTGGTGGTACTGTTCTGTTCAGCCTCAGAGAACTCATGGAAGTATGTGATTGTGCACAATTATTATTCATTTTTACTGTGATTTTACATCATTCTCAATAAATAAATGCAGACTCTTTCATAAAATCACTCTCTGAACTTTATCGTACTGTGATTTCCCAGAGTACTTAAAATAAATCTAAAAATCTTAAGGGAGAAATCACAAACTACTAACATTTGCATTATTTATATCATATAAGAATTTTTTTGCTCTCAACAGAACTGCTTCCGCCCGTTTCTGCCATCAGACTCGGCCTTAAGGGAGGTAAGAGATCTATTTATTTTTTTAAATGAAGCTTCATTTCACACTTATTGGTGTCTTTCTCATTAAATATTTTGAAAAATAAATATTTGGCTTGTTAGGGAAACAAAATTGAAACACTTGAAATTATTTAAATATATAAATATTTATAAATATAAATAAATATTTCTAATGTTTCTGTGTTTCTTGAAGGCTGCTGCAAACCTCGGAAGCTCCTTCGACCAAAGACTTCACCTCTGCAAAGTGCTGAAGGGCTTCCAGGTCCGTGCCATCACAATAAACCGAGTGATTGCGTATATGACCTCTGATGAATACACTAAATGAATCGTCACTGAGCTCCAGCACAAGAATACTCAACAGGATACAGAAAGTCATACAGAACTACACAGAAACTACAGTAAACAACAGTGACAGTCAGTTAATGTTGCTGTGACAGAAAACACTTCAGTATACTTTAAAAATTCATAAATTACTTAATTCATGTCTTAAAATTGACAACTTATATTTAACTGTGTTTACTGACTTGAAAATGATATTTATTTATTTATTTTATTCTGGACTATTTATTTTCAAATGTTGAATGTGATGTCATTTATTTGATTCTAAGAATCATTGAATAAATATTTTTCCTGCATACTACCTGCTGGTTGGCACTTTATTTGTTCACTGATTACATTTTTTCTTTTTTCTTTTAAATATGTTACAATGAGATAACTGATCAGACTCTTTGTAAGAATCTTGATGCTTGAAAACAATAAAAAGCATTTGTGAAGTATAAAAAAAAAAAATTCCTTAATAGATTTTAAATGACCAAAAAAATGTAGATTCCACATTGATGGATTTCGTTTTGTTTCTTTGTTTTTGCCACAGACCAGTCACAATGCTCTGTTTCCTGTAAACATGTTGGTCCAGCAAACTAATCCCACCATGAAGAACATTGACAAAGATACCACAGTATAGTGTTTGTTCACGCTTCATTTGGAAATTCCCAAGTTAAGATAATAACAGTCAGGTGACAATTATTGTCATAATGAAATAGTAATAATAAAATGCCAATAAAAGGTGGTCTGATATCAAGAAGGAAAGTCAATCAGTGTGTGGCCAAGGGGTTAAATTAAACTTAAAAACGAGATTGTGACACTTCATTATAGTGATATTACAGTAAGTGGAATTAGAAATACATCAAATAGTTAATCTGTTAAAACCAACATTTACAGAAAGAATGATTATTGTTATTATTATTATTATTATTATTATTATTATTATTATTCAATATTATTGAAAAATCATCCAATCATCCATATCTGCAAGATGTGTGTGAACTTCAGTGATTAGCCATCAATTTAAAGGTGAAATTAGAGTCAGGTGCTTTCAGTCAGGAGGGTGAGAGTCAGCTATGAGTCAACACCGTGTATGTACTTAAAAAAACATTCAGAAAAAAAAATCTAATCTTCCCTACATGTGTTTGTGTCATTGTTTTATGGCAAAAACAAACAAGATCTCACAGTTGTTGATAAGTTTTTAAGCAATCAATTCACAGTCAGACTGTGCAAATGAAGGAAAGCACCTATTCTGGGGTTGGAAGGTCACAGTGGAACAGGATAACTTTTAAGCAGCTAAAAGCCCCGCTCACATTCACCTTCGTGAACACAGTGTTACATGTGGAGAAAGAAAAACACTGCATTTCAGAAGAGGAAACTTCACTCATCCGCTAAGCAAGGCAGTAGTGATGTCATGCTTTGGGCTCGTTTTTGCAGCTGTACTTCGATGAAAAGGAAAATGTATACTGGCCAAATATCAAAAGAAAAGGTGTGGGTCATGCAGCAAGGCTGCAACCTCACAAAGCAATGATGCACAAAATTCAAAGTATCTGATAAATTCAAAGTATTCAGCTTGATCCAACAGAAATGTGGAATGGCCTGAAGTGAGCAGTTAACATGAAGAAATCCACAAATGACCTGGAAATGTATTTCCAGATCATTTGGATGTAAATGGATGTAAATTGGTTAGTTACTCCAAGACAGTGTGCAGGACTGATCAAGAGCTGACTGACCAGGAAGTGTTAGATGGCAGTTACTGCTACACAAGGCTGTACACCAGACACCTGAAGCAATGGTTCACATACTTTTGACACTCAAATATATAGAATAGAATAGAATTCAACTTTATTTTCAGTGCATATGTCACAGGTAAAAGGCAACGAAATGCAGTTTGCATCCATCCAGAAGTGCTTTAGCCATGGTGTA
>VURO01026948.1:2818-23552 GCA_015108175.1 Pelvicachromis taeniatus
CCCCCGCGCCCCCCCCCGCCCCCCCCCCCCCATCCCCCCCCCCCCCCCTTTTTTTTTTTTAAATCTAGATGTTGAATCATAATCTGACAATGAAAAATAATGGAGGTATCAGGTTAGAACATGCTGAGCAAGACAGGAAATATAAATGCTACATATTGGTGTGTGTGTGTGTGTGTGTGTGAGAAAGAGAGAGAGGCTGGCAGCTGCTGTTATGGCTATTCCCGCTGGTCTCAGCTGTTCCTTCGTTTTTCTACGCACCAACTGTTGTTGAGCCACAGCATGTGGCCCCTCCCGGGAGCAAAAAAAAGAAAGAAAAAAAACAACAACCCTGGCCTGTGTAATTGTGTGTGTTTTCACAGCAAACAGACAAACGAGGGAAGAGTATTAAGAGGATGAAAGACCTCGTGGGTGCATTTGTGCACATGCGCGTCATTATTGACACCTGCATCTTTAAAACAAAAACAAACAAACAAATAAAATATTGCCAGCTCAGACTACAGATCACCCTCCCCCCACCATTTCTGTGTAATTTGCACACAGTCAACATGTGATATCACTCAGTCAACACAGGGCCATTGAACAGGTGTGGCAGTGACACACAGGCCTGTGCAGCTGCAGAAGGACACAGTTGTTTCAGTCACAACAGCTTTGTTTTCAGCCGGCGGGGCAGCTGCTCCACGGATAAAAACGAAGGCAGGCCTGCGTCACATGCACAGACAAACATGACCAAGTTATGATGGAGAGGCACTGGATGGAGGAGGAGGAGAAAGAGGAGGTTGTTTCAGTGACAGTGTTGTCGTACAGTTGAACCATGTATTTAAACAGCACTGGATACCTTTCGTTGCTATGAGAAGTTTAAAATGGTCAGTTATGTGCGTGTTTATGGAGCCAATGAATAAAAAACAAACAAACAAAGAAATACAAGCACTGCCTTCCTTTGACTGGAAACTGAAGTTATTAACCGGGCACCACAAAAAACACACAACTGCTCTAAAAAAGGTGCTCTGTGTCTCGCTGTCAACAACGTCAGCAAATTAAAAAAAATTTTTTTTATGTGCTTTACTTCGGTGCCCCATTCAACAACAGACTGAGGGGAAACACAGAGCCCAGTGTAGTGGACACAGGTGCGTCCTTGTCCACCCACACTTCCTCGATTAGCAGCACTCCTCTGGGGCGGCTCATTTCCTGTCGGGCCAGGAAGTGGGAAGAAGGGCAGGGCAGTGGGAGAGCATGGGGTGATGATGTCACAGCAGGAAATAAAGACTGGGATTGTTGGGAGGTGAAATGAGCAAGCGGACAGGGCTAAATGCTACGCTTCATAGTAACTATATCAAATCCACAATCTGACTGACACACAAACTTTGACGCACAAAGACAGCTGAAGCAGATTGCTCAAAGTTTTGGAGGACTACGTCCAAAACTTGTGTCATACTTAAACAGCCGAATGCTGTTGACAAAATAACACTATTACACTTACAGCAGCACACTATCCAATGCACAAAAACATTAACAAAAGATTAACACATTGCATTGGTATCCAGAATTTGCTGTGCGTGTCATTAGTTAGGCCCCATCTGCTCTCTTTGTGGTGGTATATAAACACATGCTGACCTATCAGCTCACCTAATCTCAGCTTCACAAACAAAATATCAAGGTGACACAATGCAAACTAGAGATTAATTGTTTTTTAAAAACATTAGACTCATTTGTGTGGATTGGACGACAAGTTATTTTCTGCAAAATGGATTTACTGTATAAATTTGAACTGTTCCCTGATTTGCGACAGATACACACACAGATTTGCTCTCAAAACAAGACCCTGAGTGTTTTTGTAAGGGCAGATGAACAATCAATCACTCAGCTGCATCCAATCCTGATCGTCACCGGGAAGGCATTAGTAATGATCGATGCATTGCCTTTATACCAAGTCAAGTGCAATTCTGAGAAGCAGCTGCTTTCCTTCTTGCACAGAGGGCAGCATGACCTCCTCACTGGGTCAAGACTCAAATTACTTTTGAAAATCACCTGCTTTTATGTCAGCCAAGGCTGTGAAAGAGGAAAAAAAAAACCCTCAAACTACCTTCTACTACCTTAAAAATTCTATTCATACCACCCTTTTACTCTCACTACAGGGCGCTGGCAAGACTGCTTTATAATATTAAAATACTACCTAATACCTAATTTGACTTTTTATATTTAAGCAGCTAAATCCTTATTCGTATTATGGCACCGAGACTCTACTGAAGCTAGAAACACAACCTGCCCTGTTTAGCAGCTTTTCCCAGTGGTTACTATCACTCACAGGCTTCTTTAGCAATACCCACTCACACACGGCCAAGTCTGGTTGCAATTACAAGGAGCTGATCTCCTCTCCTCTGTGGGATTCTCCACGGCCCATGCAGTGAGCACTGGGCTCTGGAAAAACCACACATGGTGGGAATTATGGAATAACGCTGCGTCAGGAATGTTCCCACGATGGCCACTGGGATCTAATGGAGGTCCCACTGGCTGGCTAGCTGCCGACAGGGTTTATTGGCAAATGTAACACACACTCACACACACATACAGAATTACATGATGAAATGCCTCTTGTGTTAGCGCACAGCTGGATCAGAACGGTCCTTTGTTTCAAAGCGTTTTTGCACTCATGTCATTTAAGTGCAAACAAATCCGTGTGTCGAGCTCTCAGACTTCATCATTAACACAGCTTGATCACAGCTGATCAGCTTAAAGCCTGAAATCTCACTTCTTATTTACACCATTTCATCTGAATAATCTCTTGATGGGGATCACCAAAAAGCAGTGAGGGGTGAAGCTGACAAACCAAACATGGCAGTGACCCTTCCTGTCGACCCAGAGGCATGTCGCAGTGACAATCTCAGGGGTAGATCTCGACTCGTACACCGAGTATGGTTGACTGTGTGGCACGTGGGTCAAAATAATCAGGACTCTCTAGAGAGTGAAGATCAACAGAGCAGAGAGAGATTAGCAAGCTACTTAGCCACGAACCTAACCCACAGATGCAGTCAATAGGCGCTTGCGCTCCCTTGCTGAGCTGCTGGGGTATTAGTCAATGAGATTTGGCGAGAGGCAGTCACATAAGCACCCACACACACGTTATTTTGTGAGACTAAGCCTGCAGGTTTGACTAACCGTCCGGGGATTCTCTCAGAAAAATGTGTCAATCCACTTTTACCGCACCGAGCATGGCTGTTTTCACTCACTGCGCTGTAGTTGTAGGTCACTGCAGTTACTGACTGAAACTCGAGATTCCTTCTGTGTCCTACATGAAAACCCTGATGTTAACACACACACAAAATAGGGGGAAGAAAATGGAGCAGCCTGCCAAGATCAGTCGGTACAGTAATGCGGAAACTGAAGCCAAGCGTTGTGAAAAAGTGTGACTTCCAGACTTTGGCAAAGGACACGAGGATGGGAAGACTGACCTCAGTGTTTCCAGGCTGTTGTATTTCATATGACATCAGCTCCCCAGAACAATATTTTACAGGTTCTCACCAACCCCTCTCATCTGTCTTCTTCCTCCATATGCTACCTCTCTCCTCCAACTCTCTTCCTCGCAGGTGTTTCTTTGACTTCCTAAAGTCTTTTTGGCAGCCTGCATAATTGTGAAGTAAGTGTCACGGGGATGTGTGGTTAGCCCTGCGGCAATGAGACAAGGACAGGCTGCTTTCCAGTCGTTTTGTAAGTACCACTTGCAGAGAGTAGTTACTTTCTAAAGAGACATGAGCTGGGGTAACTTTCATGATTACAGAGGAGGGTGTAGCTACAACATCTGAGAAGGGAAAGTAGGCTACAGTGCATATTTAATGGCAAAGCAGGACTTTTCAGCCCCAGTTTTTGCTGCGCTGCTCGTTTGTGGCTTGAACAGAAACACTTGAAAGAGTTGGAGCATTTCAATAATGTAGGGGTGCATCTGTTTCTGCTTTTACCGTATGTACACTCTAAATGCAAACAATGTGCTTACTTAATATAAACTAGTGGGTTCCACTTAACTTATGCCCATGTGAAGTTTTTGCCCACAAACTGAGCAGCTTAGCTGTAAATACATGTTTGGTTTAACAACTTGTGCCTGACAGTACAGACCTCTTCTGCGAAGGCAGAGACTTGTGAGTCTTTTAATGTTTAACTTTAAATTCATAATTTACCAGTGCTGTAATCATGACGTTATTTATGTTGTGTTTAGACTTTGATTTTTCAGGATTTGTACTGTGGTTTAAGTGTTTGTGAGAGTTCAGCCAGCAACAGGCCACCAAATGTTCACAGTTATTATAAAACCATTGTTCTTGTACCCCTGCGGTGTATGGGTCACAGGAACAGAAGAAAACCTGAGTTTATGGTCTCTTAACACCAAATGTAAATATTCTACAACTTTCTAAAAACAAATTAAGCTATTCATAGTAATACTTTCCAAGTCTATGCAACCACTTTGCCAGGCAAACCTGTTCAACTGCTTGTTAATGCAAATAGCTAATTAGCCAATCACATGGTAGCAGGTAATTGCATTTAGGCATGTAGACACGGTGAAGACGGCCTGCTGGAGTTCAAACTCAGCAACAGAATGAGGAAGAAAGGTATGTTAACAAAGTTTGAACATAGTGGTTGATGCCAGACAGGCTAGTCTGAATATTTCATAAACTGCTGATCTACTGGGAATTTCCCCACACAGCTATAAATACAAAACAAATACCCAGTGAGTGCCAGTTCTCTGGCTGAAAATTTATGTCAGAGGTCCAAAAAAAAACCCACTTGCTGCAACCAAGGTAAGCAGAAGATTGTCTCTAAATTCACAACACACTGAGCTTTTGAAGCACATGGGCTAACGCAGCAGAAGACCACACTGGGTGCCACTCCTGTCAGCTAAGAGAAGGAAACTGAGGCTGCAGTTCACACAGGCTCACCAAACCTGGACAATAAAATAAAACGTTGCCTGGTCTGATTAGGCGATTTCTACAGAGACGATCAGACAATAGGGTCAGAATTTGGCATAAACAACAGATCCATCCTGCCTCGTATTAACAGTTCAGGCTGAAGGTGACAGTATAGTGGTGTAGGGGATATTTCTTCCACACATTTTGGGGCCCTATAGCAACTGAGCATCATTTAAGCATCATAACCTGAGTGTTGCTGCTGACCAAGTCCATTCCTTTAAGACCGCAGTGCATCAATCTTCTGATAGACACACAGTGTCGCAAAGCTCAGATACTGTTTTACTTGCTCATCTGATATCAATCCATGTGCGTTTAAGTTTTTTCAACTCTATTCTGATTTTCTGTTACATTTTAATGTTATTATTCCTAAATTATTATTTTGATTCTACAGCACTTCATGTGGTACATGTCTGCGAAAAGTGGTCTATAAATAAACTTCAATTCAATGAAGCTTATTTAAATGATTCAGGACTGTATTTAAATACAGTTAAATGTTATTTGGTGCATGCCCCCTGGTAAATGCAAAGTACTTTTTTTTTTTTATGCTAAAATATCATTAAGCAACAAGATCTCGAATGTCCCCCTCTCCGTCTCCCTCGGGTGCTGCTGTTATTTCATAATTTTTTGAGGCAACGAGTTTGCATATTCTTTTAATATCAAACCAGCTTATCAGATTTTAACAGTGTGTGTTTGTGTTTGGAGCAGAATACTATTTGGAGCTCAAGTGGATGACAAATTAAATCACATGCATGCCTGGGTTTGGAATATATTCACTATTTGCAGCAAGATTTTGTTGTTTTTATTCTTCCCAATGCTTCAGACATACCACAACTGCCACTGTAACCATACACACAAATATGACTACCCATCACAATGCGATGCCATCCTTTGCCTCCCAAAGGAGACTCCAAGAAAGAACACTGCAACTGCTGTAACTACATCCTTGGTTTTCTCTGACAGTCTTATAATGCCACTATTGTTAGTGTTTTCCAAGTGGTAAATAAACCCGGATCCTCAGTGGATTTCCCTGGAATGTAACCCGGAGGTCGATGGTTAGAAAGCAACTGTACAAGCAGGCGTGCGCTCCTCCAAACAGAGGTAATCTAAACATTTCAGGCCCAAAAGGAAGGCATTTCACAGCTGGGTGAAGGGACACAGAGCAGTTGACATTTGTATGCATTCGCGTGCGGCGCTTCAAACCCCTCAAACCACATCTAGCTGAACAGTTATCAGCCAGAATGCAAACAAACACATCAAGCCTGCGTGCACATGACCACGAGGACACGCACGCCGCCGTCACGGCTTCATGAGAACCGAGTGAACTCTGATCAGATGGGGAGCAGAGAGGAAACACTGAATGGTTCTGCTGATGTTTATCCCAGGATAGAAATCATGGCCATGGTCTGCTGCTAAAAGATTTAACCGTTTAATCCAATTCACTTGCAAAATAGTGCATGTGAAAGCAATTCACAGAGTAGGTAATAAATCCACCTTCTCCTTCCATATGTAATTTTTTAGGGCAGACAGATCATACATCACTCCAAGTCTGTATACTCTCTACACGCAGCAGTGAGGCAGCACATGTACATTTCCTCTGAGTTAGCACTTTGCTCAGTATTCATACTACTCTGTCTGAAGCGCTCGTCTAAAAGCTTCTAAAGGCTGTCCATCCACACAGACCAGCCATGTCATCCATCAAACAGCCCCGTGACTGTTGCATTCTTGGGAATCACCCTATGATACCATATTATCACTCTACTTCACGCCTGATACAATATCTTTGTGATACCATTTTGCGATGAGCATTGCAGTAACATATATTGTGATTTAGCATCTTTTTAAAACTGCAAATCATGAGCTCAAAGTTCAACTTTGTCAATATCTGTTTTAATCAATAAGATGATGAATGGCTCTGATATCAGTGTGTCGTTGAATGGTGTCGAGTTGGCAATTACAAGCAATTTGTTTCTGATAATACAACAATACACCTGTGCAACTGCTTCGGTTGTGATTGGGCAACATCCTCGAGCTCCGGGCAACCATTTAATCACCACAAGTTGCAATCGATTGCAGAATGTGATTAAATCTCTACCCCAAATGGTCCTCCTGCTCCATCACACAATGCTATGTAAAGTTAACAAAGCAGTGAATTAAACCATCTGCAATACAGTTAAGAGGGGAGGGGGTCGTCACCAGCCACCCAGCTGTGAGAATCAGCCACCTGCCATTGTCAAAGTCACAGTGATTAATAGCTGCGTAAGCTGCTTAAACAAATTGTACAGTAAAAGAGGCAACAACAAAGAGACAATTAATGACCGAACGATACAAAAGGTTAAAAGCATATCATAGCAGAGCAGACGAATTATCGGAAATAGGTCAGGAAAGAGGCTCTGTGACGATAAAGTCTGACAGACTGAAGTATTTATATAAACTAACCAGAGTAGCATGGTGACTCGCCCTTTGAAACAACAAAAGGTGGCAAGCTGATCTGATTATTAAGCATCTGCCCGCTTATCAAATGATGCAATTTTTTTTTAAACAATCCCAGGAAACTTACCCTTTTTTCCCCACTTGGCTTTAAATAACAATGGTTTCAAATATATAACATCTACCATATAGATTGAGAAACATTTGAGAAGGATTTACAACAAACTCATCAACATCACAAGCTGACATGTTTTGGCCTCAGGAACAGCCACAGTCTTGCCAAACACATCGACAGTTACAAAGCAAAACACATCATGACTTATTGAAGCCCCCTCCCCCTTCAATAAGTGAAGGGGTCTAAGTGTTTCCTCAGAAAAGGCATCGTCACTTCAAATTCAATGTTCGGTTTAGATAAATTGAGCTGTTGCTTCAGTGACTTCTGATTGATGGAATATAGCATGAGTTTCAGGCTTTCCGAGTGGGCTTTTCCTTTAAGAGTTGAAATCCCACCAGGACTGACCCGTACTAAAAATGCATACTTGTGATACTGCACTCACGCATTGGCACAGATAAGACCTAGCATCTGAGATTCGACTGTAGGTCAATTATAACTGTGTATTTTGTCTGTGCACTTGAGCTGCCAAATGAGGACCAAGACCACGCACCGCCCGAGAGGAGAGCAGGAGGAGAGGCCGATGCCCTCCTTCTGCCTACTCCAATCAGTAGTACAGCATACAGGGAGCAGGCTGCATTGTCTATGTGCTGCTTTAGCACAAGTGGGCTACAACTAGCTGAGTGTTGAGCTTTGAGATTGTCTGTCTATGTTTGTTCAAAGCATGCAAAGCCTTGCAATCAATTTCCATGTAAGAGAATAAAAACAATCATCACAAAAGACGAGACGATCAGAATCTCAGTTGCTTTCCAGCCATAGAATGCATTGACACAAGTCTCCACATTTATAAAAAGGCTAACAGACACAGCCTCTTGCTATCTGGAACAGCAGAGTGGCTTGCAGGCTGCAGACAGGCTGGCTAGCCATTTGTCTTTGTCTGCAAATGGAAGGGGCAGCTGTCACCAAAGGTCAGCAAAATGTTACCAGAACAAGGCCCTATAGAGGCTAGGCCCACGTGCCTGCAACAAGGAGGGGGGACACACCCAAGTGGAATTAGACCTGCACACTTTCTCCTTCTGTGTTTTCACTCAGACACAACACACCCACAATAAGGCCTCCTGCTGGCATCACTGGGCAAGTCTCTGATGCAGCTGGTGGCCTTTTCAAGTTTAGTCTCGGCTGTCCAACCCGAGCAGGGGTGCCTCTTACTGGCGTGGTTACATCGGGTTACAGTCTTCTCCTCCAGCTCTCCATCAGGGTCAGCTGAAAGCTACGTTTGAAGCGGCATCCACCCCGCTCCGCCCCTCCATTACCTACTTACACCTGCGGCTGTAACACAACCTGGGTAAACTTACACCATCTTTGAGCTTTTGTGCAGGGAAGATTCCTGCTCGGGGACACGGGTGGATGGATGGATGAGTCGCAGCTTGCACGACAGAGCCAGAAAAGTGCTGACAGACAGATGGACCAGCATGCAAGAGATGGTAACACACACACAGACGCCAAGAATAACTTATAAAACTTTCCCGTCTCTGGAGATCAATCCTCAAGCCTGAATTTTTGTTGACAACTGTTATTCCCATCTAATCAACTATATCCTGGGGAAATCAAGCACAAAAAAGGCTGAAAAGCAGCAGAGGGACAGCGGGGAAAAACAGAAGAGTTTTTTTCCCTTCATCTTTGGCAAAACAAGACAGCATGGACCAATAAGAAAAAGTGTTTTATGGTCTGTATTTTTGTTGGGAGCTGATGGTTTTTCTCAAATAAACCCTTCTCTTTTTCTCCAAAAAGAAAGCTTACACTGCAGTTAAAGAAAAAAATATATAGATATATATACATGCTTTAAAACAAGGATATAAGATATATATACATGCTTTAAAACAAGGATAGTAAAATGACACAGTACCTTCCATTTTACATAACCAGCTGATAATTAAGTTCTCAAGAAGCACATTCATAACAGGAAACAGAGCCTCGGTTAAACTGCCCAAAGGAATATGCTGGGTTTTCCAGATGTGTTTTGGACATCATTCATTTCAGGACCGCTTTTGTGTCACTGACATGACAAGGGAGTGAAATCTGACTCTGGTCTGCTGCCAAAAAGCCCCATCCTCAAAGGCATGTGCCTGACAGGGAGAAACCAGAAGGCCAGCAGTTATTTTCAACTCATTGACTGCACTGTAAGCAAATGGCCTGCATTGTTGCTGCACCGTCTCAATGCCCAGAGTAATAGCGCTTCCAGTCTACTGCTTTGTGGATGCAAATCAGGCGTGCCTTAAGGACACAGACGGTCTATTATAAAGCCACTGTGGGGAATAAAGAGTGTCCAAAGGGGGGGCTGCTTTAGTGGCTCATTTTGGAAAAGAAAAATGCAGCTTGTTTTTGTTGTGTGTTCAGAAAAGAAAAGAAGAAAAGAAAAGATGTCCTCAATTGGCCTTGGTGGGATCAATAACAGACTTTTGAAAAAGCCATATGTCTGCCAGCCAGGCGGCTCCTCTACCAATGACCTTTGAACCTTCCCAGTCAACGCCGGTTCATTATGTTTGCACTATTAGCATCTGGCTGCAACCTAATTGTAAGAGTAAAAATTTTAAGCCATGCGAAAAGGCTTGTTATGAAGCTAAATTAGTTTAAGCACAACATGTGTCTGAGCTTTAACTTTTCCCACAGACTTCACTAAGACTCCACCAACACTGGCTATTTTTTTTTTTTTTTCTCCCCCCTACAACAGGGTGTCCACTAGCTAAGGTGGATGCTAGCATAAAACTGACGATAGCCACTGGTCAAACTGGCTGCATGTTTTATCCAATCTGCTGCCGGCGGCGTCACCCAACAAAGGGAATTAAAGCTGTGCCCATGAGCTGCAGTGGGGAGGTAGCCAACAATGGGCTGAACCCAGCAACACTAACACACCTCTCCCCCTCATTTTGCCTGGTTTTAGGGATATAAACTATCGTATTTCATTAGGGGAGAAAATAAAATAAAAACATTAACGCGACAGTACCATCTGCCATTGTAGCCTCCTCCCTGCTAAACAGGGTGGAGACTAGCCATACATCTTTCTGTTCAGCTGAAGGCAGAGGAGGAAAATAAGGCTGGAAATACCTGTAGACGTCCACGACAGAGGCGCAGGGTTCAGCTTTGGCAACAAAACATCACGCCAATAACGGGCTCGTGTTCAGTTGGCACTCCCATTTAAAAAAAGAAAAAGAAAGAAAAATGCGGCTCTTTTCCCAGTCGGCAACAAACGCCGCACACCCTTCCTCCCCAAGAAAAGCAGCGTTCAATGGCCGCATAAGAGAGGAGAGAGAGGGGGGGGCACACAAACCTCCCCCCTCCCATTCAAACAAACGCCCTACCACAACAAACACTTTAACAAACAGGTAACGACGAATTCACAGGTGAATGTCTCCTTTCCCAATATCTAGCGGTTCAGCTTTTACAGAGCTGTGTCCGTTCCCTTTCCCCGAGGATACACAGTCTAGGATGGGCTGGCAACATTAACTGACATTTAGTTGTTATTCCCTCCCATGGTTGACATTTTCTCTGTATAAGTTAATAACTTAGAAGTGAAGGAAGGGGGAGGAAATATCATTTTAAAAATGCCAGAGCAGTGAGGGGGGGGGAAAATCCACTTACAGTGAAACAGGATTCACAAAGAGGCTCCTCTCCTCTGGTCTGCGCTCCAATGGGAGTAAACGTCCACAGTGAGGGGGGGGGAGAAACTCCTGATATGTGTATTTATCTATTTAAAATAAAATCTATTTAAATTCTACCCATTATCCTCATCTTTTCTTTTCACGCGTCGCCCTCGTCTACACACACACACAGTCCACTATCCTATCCCTCTTTCCCATTCTTCTCTGCCGGAGCTGGAGACACGCTGCGCGTCTCCGTCGTTTCCTGTCCAACCCAGGATCCAGCGCTGCCTTCAGGGTCTGCCGGGAATATTGTGGATTAGAGATGACGAGGAATGACATAGCTAAAAGGCAGATGAAAGGAGAAGCGATAAGATCCCCTGTTTGGCTAATAAATATGGTTTTATGCTTAATTCTTCAATGTAAGTTATTCTTTGCCCCTAAATTAAAAAGAAATAAACAAAAATGACATCCCACACAGTTTTGCTTTTCCAGGGTCCGTCACTAAAGTTTTATTATTTAAAGATTGCAAAGACAACATCAGCATTCAACAGCTATTGAATAATAATAATAATAATAATAATAATAATAATAATAAAACTTACTATTTTAAGTGTGTGTGAAGAGAAATTCCGGCAAAACATCTAAACGTCTGAGGCGGCCACAATGCACCAATTTTGCTGTACCCACCTAAAGCCGCTACGACCACCACCATCAGACATAGAGGGCATGTTCCAGATTAGGGGATTATTTTTATCCATATGGGTGTATTACATTCCCAATCCCGTTCACCCTTCCAGCCTCTCAGTCGTCTCCTGAATTAAAATTCCTAGTTCACGTGAATACAGCCCCATCATACAAAATAAATAGTTTCCATCGTGCCTTTAACGCCTAAAAGCCATGCTTATCTGCATATACAAAAAGAAACGCAACTTAATAACTATTTCCCATAACCTGTTACGCTGGAAGAAGATTGCGGTCGGATTTAAATGTTATGTGGCCATCTAGTGGACAAGAAAATACATTGCGCCTAAAGTACAGCTTCTGTGGATGTGCAGCTTTTAAAAATTCAAATCTCAGGTCTTGGTAACCCCTCTTGGGAAACAGTTACAATGTACTGACAAGAAACCTGTATGGCATTCACACACGTTTTTTCCCTCCTTAATGCAGTAACTGTGTCACTGACACAGCCATACACAGTGACTCATACAGTGTAGAGACATACAGTGTTAGTGCCCTTTTCTCTGCCAGTCAGCCTTTTCTGTAATCACACTTCGGCTCTGACACAAACCAGTTCAGCACCTGCCAAGTCGTGTTCATTAAACACAGCAGAGCAGCACAAGTCTTATCCCATAACTACAGATCAGACATTAACGTTTACACCTGTTCCATGCTATTTTTTTCAAACACAAAACCTGAGTTTAGCTCACTCCACACGTTCAACAACACTGACATTAAGCACGCTGATGGCATAAAAGGTTACAAACTCTGGGAAACAGCAGAAACTTCAGTAGAGGAGGCGTTTTTTTTATTCGCCACAGGATGTTTTCTGTCAAGAGAGGGTGTGTTTGTGAGCCTCAGTCACCGCTGCACTGTGTGGGAGTGTTTTTAGTCAGAAGCAGAGCAAGGATAAACGGCATTACAGTCAAAGGAACACGTGCGTGATGTTATCGGAGTAACGGATCAGACTTTTTTTTTGTGCCAGTTCGCTTGGAGGAGCTCGGAGATTTTAGGTGATGAGGGGAAGCCCTGGGGGCATCATTCTACTGGAGGCAAATTCCCACTCTTGCTGCAGAAAATGAGGATTTCATGGATGTTCATGTGCCTTCTGGTTTGCAAGTCATCTCATGCTGCTCAGACTCAAAGTGACTCCAGCTGTAATTGGAATGGTAAGTGGACTCTATTATGATTACACTATGAGAATTATTATGAATTATTGCAGGCTAGACTCTAGCTTGGTACTAATCCAAGAGACCCGTGCATATGTGGGGACAATAAAACTGTTTGTTTTCATTTGTAAACACTGAGCTTCAAACTCTAATGCGTACTGCAGTAGTACTTGAGTATTTAATGCCTTTAGATTACTGAACTACATCAGTTGCACAGTTACATATCCTGGCTTGATATTTCAGACGTTCTCGAGTTTGCTTCATTTAATGGTTAAGACACAAAAGACACATATATCCATGCAACAGATAGATACGTCACCAAAAGTGCATGTGGTACGTGTTACAGTGATAATGTGTGTCTGACTCAAGTCTGCCACTCGTATCACACATCTTGTTTTTCATGTGAAATGTGAGTTTGGCCGAAAGAGGTAAATGTGCTGATATCAAACAAATTCCATGCGGGGGAGGAGCTGCTCTGAAATGACTGGTTTCAAAGCCTGAATTTCAGTAAGGGGAATAAAATGCAAATGTCTGAATCTCTGCAGGAGCTCTGCCTCTATGAAGCCATTTCCTCTGCCAAATGTTTGGTGCTGGATAATAGCGGCACTTTTCCAAGCCGTAGATCGAGTGAACTTTTGAAAGTATAACATGCCACGTGTGCAAGAGGCATTTACGATCGCGCCAATTCTCACATTTCTCTCTCCAGGTTTGACGATTCACGACTCTGCAAACGACAATGTGACTGTATCGTGCCCAGAGATACAGCCCAATGATGAAGAAATTACGTTTTACTTTCTTAAAGACAAAGATGTGATTCACAACCATACGTGCAAACAGAACTGCTCTGGGATGAAGTGGAATGCCGTGGAACTGCACAAAAATGGGTCAAAATGGTTTTTCACACTCAAATTGGGACACAACGTCACGCTATCACGAGGACTGTACAGATGCAACACCACAAAGACGTATCCTCCTCCCCTTGTGAAAACAGAGGGTGATCCTGTGCTTGTAAAAGGTAAGAGAGTGCTAAAAAGGTTTTAAACAGTCTGTAATTCACAGTGCAGTACACTAAACACTTCCTGAATATGCTTCTTGCAGAATTCCCTCACCCGTCCCCGAACCCCCCACACAATCCCACAGGAGCCACGTCAAATGCATGCCAAAAATTTCCATGGATTTGGATAATGGTGATTGCAGTTGTCAGTATCTACGGTGTAATAGTCACCATCATTGCACTGTTCAACTGGGTAAGATATCCTTGATCCACATGGAAGAGAAAAAAAAATAGAGCTCTAAACCGTCGTTTGTAGCAAATTATCTTAATTTTTACTGAAGCCTGGCCAAGACTGTAATTTTATGAGAAAAATTCCCTATATGGACTAATAAGCCCATATATGCAGTGCAGCAGCGCTAAAGCAAGGAAAGATTGAGGTTTACTACTCTGCTCTGATGCTACTCTGCTACATGTGCTGCAGACAGCGCTGCAAGTGGACTATCAAGGTTTTGTTTTAAAGAGAACAAAAACAAGTCGGTTTTTTCTTTGTGTCGGGGAAAAAAACAAAACATTGATTTTGATGTATCTGCAATGGCAAAGCCCGTATATTCACCTAATACACAAAAGACTGGGAGGAGACACAAATCCATTGTATTTGTGTCAGGAAGGACATCGGCGTAAAATTCTGCCAAATCAAATACGCAGAGCTTTTCACCGTGGCAACGCCTTGTGAATGGGCCGATGCTGGCTGCTAACCTTGGCATAGTTTACTTATAGTTCAACATTTATCATTGTTATCAACTGTAAGAGAAACACTTTGTTGCATTCTTGCTAGTTTTACATATTTCTATACAGCCAACAGACAAATCCTGAGCTTTTTGTACATTTTAGAATTAGTTTTAGTCAGATTTTAGAGAAAGAGGCACAAAGAAACCCCTGCGCAGTATGAAGAACTTTTTTTTGTTGTTTTTCCTTTAAAAATTTCAAATTAACACGGTACGACATTAGTTTCCCTTTCCTTCTCTGGGACGGTTACTCATCTCTCTTCACGTGTCTTGCAGCTCAAGTTGAAGAACACAGAAAACCAGAGTGACTACATGAACACCAAACCCAGAGCGTCCAGGGACCGCAAGAAGAAAAAAGGTCTTCAGAATATACAAAGACACTTCTAATGACTTCATTTTGCACAGCTTTAGTTTAGACCTAAACGTTCAGGCTGTCCTCGCTGTAGCTTATTCTTGTCAAACACATAATTGTGAAGTTTGTTTTTTCGTGTTTTCATATTTTATTGTCAACACTGTAGTAAATTTGTACCTACACAACAAAAGTAGCATTTTTCTTTAAAGCAATGGATGTATTAAAACTAAAAAAAACTAAAAACCATACACACCCCGGGTTTCTGGTTTTTCTCACTTCCTGTTTCACTTACTAAATCTGCCCGTCTCTCTCTCTCTTTCTCACACACATATGTAATTGGGAACCCCTATCTTTGTGGTCGAAACAGAAGGTGGTGTCTGATTGAGGGGACTTAACCACATTTGAAGCATAAATCAATGTGCTACACTATGGACGCTCAATCTGCTAAAGAGAATTCACGAAACCGCAGCGTCGAGAATCTCAACGCGAGCTGTTATTAAAGTCTTTAACTTCTCTTTCACTCCTGCAGGCTCTTATATCTAAGAAAGCAGAACATCTTTCTCAAAGAGCTGATGAGAGTCAGATACAAACATGGAGCGTCGCGCACTTGAAACAATAACAACGTGCACAGTTTCCTGTCTTCCTCGCTCTTATTTTTTCCTTTTTTTTTTCTTTTTTTTTTTACCCGTCGTGCACTCTGCAGATGTAGCAGCTTCAAAGGGACGCCACCTTTACCTTGCTCACCTTGCACTTTTCTGTGCAAGCAGCCGCTCGCACAGGGTTTCATTGGTTTCATTCAGTAGCAGGGTTTTACTCAACAGCTACCGCAAGCATGAGCGAGATCGACATAGTTTCTGCTAGGCCTCGAAACGATTTTTGGGGCTTTAAGCAATGATTAAAAACAAATGCTGACTATAAAAGATTTTTTTTTTTTTACCTCCCACACACTCCTCTCCTATGAAGAAGGGCACCCTTTGAACTGGAGGCGTAAGCAAAGAAAAGTTCAGGTTTTCGGTAAAAACTTATCTGAAATCTGCAAAGTTACTTTCATGCAACCAGAGAATCACTTTCATCTCTTTTCAGCATCTTTTTAATAAGAAAAAAAAAAACAACACAAAATGACATCCTACTATGTGCACAGATGAAACAATCTACTAATGGAAACAAAAGTGTACTACTTTGAATTTTTCTGTCAGCACTTTGAGAACAGTGTGTATTCGCCCTTCACGTGTCCCTCAACTTTCTTTAGCTAAATGTATCCAGAGACAAACAGTCACTTTTTTTTTCCTTCTTAAAATACTACCAGAAAACCTGTCATCACGATGATTAGCCTCTTTCCTTCCATTTAACACTGACATCTGGCTCTAAGATCGCAGGTGCTCCTTTTCATCGAGTTGCGTTTCGGGCCCGTGGTGTTGTGGAAAAATCTGTTTCCTGAGGAAACCTATTCTCGCTTCCTTGTCTACAGACAGCAGGTCCTTCTCTGTTACCTGGAAAACAGGATCAGGATCATATAAGTCATCCATATCCAAGTCATACATACAGAATAACTTACCATTAATATCTACAGGGAGCAAATCTGAAGACACGATATTTGAGTTTCTCCGTCTTAATTTTAGAAGTACAAACATATGACATAAACGTAGGAGATTAGCGACCTGCAGTCTAATACACAGCTAATGTAGTTCAGTCGCACATTAGTAATCTTAAGCTTTTTCTACCAAATCTAACGGATACGTAAACATGGGGATTGGTCCCGAGCTGCAAAAAAGGTTTAGAAGCGAAATAAGCAAAGATCGTGCAAAAACATTAGTACGACATTCGTTTCTGAAGGTGCCAAAGTCTCACCAGGACAGAGTTATATCCCAGGATGTTCAGATGGCGAATCTTCACAGCCAGCAGACCACGGGGATTGGACGTGCCGTAACAAAAACCAGATTGTGGTGCATAAATTACTGCAATTCTGGGAAATAAAGAAAATGGTTTGTCAGCTTTACCAAAATAAAAAAAAAAAAGGTCAAAATTTGAATAAAATCACTGGGAGACAAAAATGTGAAAACTGACAGAAAGATAAGATTGTGGCTTTTTCTCCAATGTGTTCTTTCTGACTTTATCTGCTTTACTCAGTATGAATCTGATATTAGGATTTTACTTTTCATTGATGTTGGCATCGATTTTTTCCTTTAATTACTTTACAAATGGTTTAATTTAGTCCAGACAAAAAAATTAAATGAAGCAGAATTTAAAAGAGTACAGAGACGATTCAGTTTTAATCAATAGTTTGAATCAGTTCCAATAAATGAATGTGCCTGTGCTGTATGGAAATAACAGATGGATCGCTATGGTTACACTCTGATACTTTCAGTAACATCGATTATGTCAGCAGAAACAGATACAGATAACCTTTACATTGCGCCAAAATACCTATATGCAATTTTTAGACTTCTACCTGTTAAGCCCCTCATTATATTTAGAGTTATATTGATTTTTCTACTTATTTCTATTAATTTATTTGAGTTTTTTACATTATTGCACTTGTCTGTCTTTTGCCAAATATATTTTTTGCTGTGCTGTTTTACTGTAATTAGGTTTTGACTGCTGTAATTACAAAACTTTAGAGTAAAAAAAAAAGAAAAGAAAAAAAAACCTTCATCTGCATATTATATTATACATATTATATTAAAATAAAGTATAACTCAGAGACCGCCCTTTTAGGGCTAAACAAAAATAGACATTAAAAAAAGAGCATCACCATAAAGAAAGCGTACATAAAAGTTCAGATGGTCATAAAAAAAACAAAAATGTGAAAGATGCCAATGCAAAGAAAAACTTCAAGTTTTAAAAAAAATAGTATTAATATTAATCTGCATGTATCCTACATGATTAACCAACTTTAGGAAAGTCTGTAGTCCAAAAATAAGTGTCGATTACAATAGTTGCACACATTTTTCCAACAATGTGTTCAACTGCTTACAATCTTGCTGCTTATTGCAAAGAAGTGCCTGAAAGTCATACTTTGTTTTACCTACTGTAAGAATGGAAATGCGTTTAAAAGAGAACACAGAGCATGCACACCTGTTTGATGTATGACTGCGTTTGTGTGCCCGAATGACTTCTTTATATGCTTGTCTTAGTTTGAAAAACACAGTCATGGTGCTTTGCTGCATGCTCAGTCAGATATTACCGATCACGGCAATATAGTTACGTCAGTACCCGACACTGGAGGAACAGAAAGTCCCGACATCCTCCTCACCTACCTTCAATTCTCAAAATGTTGCATAAGCACATTAAATCAAGAACAGTTCGAGGTACTAAAACACGACTTCACGTGTGTTCGACACATGAATGCTGTGATGCTGTCAGCAGCAAGCGCATGCTGATATCTTACCGCTCACTGCTCTCTGCTGGAGAACACCCTTCCCCTCCGCCGCTGCTTGCTTCACACACAGAGGTTTGGCTTGGCGCACGTTTGGTTATAGCAGCGTCTGTGAGACAGCAGATACAGCAGACGTTTGCTAGCATCAGAGTTTCAAAAGCAGGTTAAACTGTTTTCAAGTACAGAGAAGCTGTTTGCGACAAAAAAAAAGAAAAAAAGTCAGGACTTTATATATTTTAGTTTTTTTAAAATACAGGACAATTTGAAATTTGTGAATTCTGCCACATATTTACAAAGTTTGGGACAGAACATTGCTTCTCACTGGTTTGCTTCACCTTTTCTTTAATGACAACCTGCAAGAATTTGTGGCCCGAGGAGACCACATACTGTCGTTTTTAAGAGCCAGTGTTTTTCTCAGACTTTCTTAATCTCATCTGCTCAAAGGTTTTTCTTTTGTTTCACTGGCTTCAACTTAAACACACAAGTTAATTTAAGGCCTTCTGTTCATCTATAAGTCTCTCATTTCTGAAATGAAAGCTTAACGAGGCTCTTAGATCAGCAGGAAATGCTTAGCTGGCGGTGCCCTGACATCAAACATGACATGATCTAATGGGTTTTAGCCATTATGCTGCCATCTACTGAAATCAGCTCCCATTTAAACTCAAGATTTTATTACTCTTCTTGTTTCTTTCTGCCACTTACTCTATAAAATCTGTGTTAAAGTGACAGCAGTAATGCCTCAAGAAGTCTCCTAACCTTGTTGCAAGGACTTTCAAGTTGCAATTCTTTTCTGTATGATCTCTCTCATTCTGAACATTTAGCTTTTAAGAAACCATCATGGCTCAACATAACAATGGGAAGTGAAAAAAAACAAAACAACAGAAATAGAAATAAAAACAACACAAGTTACACAGAAATAAAACAAAAGAATAGCATTTGAATAAAACACAATGAAAGTAGAAAAAAACACAATGAAAGTAGAAAAAAAACACAATGAAAGTTGAATAAAAAAAGAAGTAAAAAAAACAAAAAACAGAACAGAACAGAAGTTAAATAAAACAAAAGTCAGGTCAGGTCAAAATTTGGCTTGAAGCGAAACTATTCTCTGATTAGATGTTAACATTGTTCATGGCTGAGCTCTGCGGTGGCCCTGAGAGGTCAAACCACCTCTCGGGGTTTGACCTTTGGTTTCTTAAGTGAAGAAACCAAAACTCGAAAACAAAAATGTTGAATAAAACACAATGGAAACAGAAAAAACCAAAAGTTCAATAACACATAACATAAATAACAACAACAGAAGTTAAAACACAAAGAAACGTGACAAGAGTGACCACCCCCCCAAAAAACAAACAAACAATGGATTTTGAATGAAACACATTAAGGAAAAAAAAGAGGAAAAATTCTAACAATATTCTAACAATTCTAACAAAAGCTGAATAAAATAGAAAAAAACACTAGCCAAATACAAGTTAAACAAACCCAACTTCAGTTAGAAAAACACAACAGAAACAAAATACAAAAACAACAGAAGTTGGATAAAACTCAATGTAAGTTGAAAAAAAACAAACAAACAATGGAATTGGGGAAGCAAAACCCTAACTTAAGTAGAAAAATACAAGGAAAGTTGAATAAAACAGAATAGAAGTTGAATTAAAAAAACCAAAAATACAAAAAACTATAACAGAAGTTGATGGAAGTAGAAAAACAAAACGATAAAAGCTGAATGAAACCGCACGGGTTTAAAAGACACAACAGAAATAGAAAAAAAAAACCAAACAAACAACAAAAAATGAATAAAACAACAGAAATAGAAAAACTTATGGCAATAAAACAAACAAAGGAAGTTGAATAAAACAAAAGAATTGGAGGGGAAAAAAACAATGGAAATAGAAACTAGAATAAAAATCCTGACAACATTTGAATAAAATAGAATGTAAGTAAGAAAAACAGAATAGAAATTACATTTCATTTATCCTTAAGCGACAACGGCTTTAACAGCATCATCCTTCTTTGAGCTGCAAGTTTCTTGTGGCTGGCGGATGAAGACAGTAGAAATATTTTCTCTGTAAACTGCTCACAATAAGCTCTGTGGAATTATTTGCATCACTAAGTCATGTTGTCTGGAAAGACACACTGTTGCTTTAATTCAGAATCTAAATTTAAATGGGAACCAATTTATGTAGTGTGCAGCAAACTGGCTACAAGCGGTTAC